>JAOVYW010001021.1:0-15746 GCA_025775045.1 Hiodon tergisus | reverse complement strand
CAGTGGTAGGGAGGACACTCAGACTGGTGGTCAATGTAGTCAGTGGCAGGGAAGATGCTCAGACTGGTGGTCAGTGGTAGGGAGGACACTCAGACTGGTGGTCAGTGGTAGGGAGGACACTCAGACTGGTGGTCAATGTGATCAGTGGTAGGGAGGACACTCAGACTGGTGGTCAATGTAGTCAGTGGCAGGGAAGATGCTCAGACTGGTGGTCAGTGGCAGGTCACATGCGGTCAGTGATGGGGAAGACACTCAGACCGGTGGTCACATCCGATCAGTGGAAGGGGAGACGCTCAGAATGGTGGTCAGTGGCAGGGAAGGTAATCAGACCGGTGGTCAGTGGCAGGGAAGATGCTTTGATCAGCGGTCAATGGCAGGGTAGGCAAACAGATAAGCGGTGGTATTCTAAAAGTGACAGGGAAGGTGCTCAGATCAGCATTTCACATGCGAACGTTGCCTGGAAAGGCGCGCACAGGACCGGTGTTCTCAGGTGGTCGGTGGCAGAGAAGACACTCACAGGCAGAGCTCAGCTGGGCACCAGCTGGTCTTTATTTACCCAGAAAGCTCGTTGTTTGTCAGTGGCCCACAGAATTAAAAGCTTTGAAGCTATAGGATGCAAAGCAGTGTCTATTGCACAAGAATATTCAACACTATTAACCACCTGTCTCATCACACATTATTACTTTCAAGATTCATTTTTTCCCATTAATCTATTTTATTAAAAGAAATTGAGATAGTTCTTGTGGGTACTGGTGCTGTGTAAGCAAAATATATGGGAGGAAGATACAGCAGCCTGTGGCAAAAGTTTAGTAACATACTTATGGAAATACGTAATACTTTACTGTACGGCGCTCTGATTGAGGTTGTAGTTCTTAAAGTATATGGTAAAATATAACATAAAGAAATTTACTATGTTTCCTTAAGCTATTGTCTGTGCTGAATGGTCAGAGGAGTCAAAGTATCTGACCGACTGCTTTACACACTGTCTAAGTTTCCAGAATATTCTGTAGTGCACATTTCTACCTGCTCAAATAATCTGATGCACACAGGCAGGGTATGAGTGGCCTCATGTGGCCCAGGGGGCAGAGACCGTGTAAGAACCTTGTTATCTTATCAATCTTCTTTTTTTAAATTATTTTAATTTGGTTTCATAATGAAGGTAAGGCAATTTAAGGAAAATTCTGAAGATAAGTTTTGTATAATGAACAATGTTTGGAAAGAAAAAAAGTTAATAAAGTCAGAAATTCAAATGAAGTCGGAAACGGTGTCATTTCAATCTTATGCCCTCAAGGTATGGTTTTTAATTATACTTGCCTATAATACCTGCTGGTAGCGCCAGATAATGAATATAAGCAGCGAGAAATTTATATACACGGGAGGAAGGTTATCAGTTTTTGATTGAAAGGGTACAGGAGATGAAAATGGTGAAAATTTCTCTCGCAGTGTGACCAGAATGTCAGTCAAACATAGCATGGGATAATTCGATCAACTAATTTCAATTTACTACATAACCATTTATTTTGCCACTTAACTATTTGCCATTTAACCATTTATTAATTTCAAAATTACTCATAGTGTAAATTATATCTGTTTTTTTTTTGTTAGCTTTCATTTCGACCAGTTAGCCTAACAATGGTTCAAGGCCACACCCAAAATAAACAAACAAGTAGCGATTTTCAATAACTGGATTTAGCTTCTCTTTATGAAGATTAATGGCTGCAAATGATTGGTTCATTGGATGCCCCATCCCCTCTTCCTGCCTAGCCCCATGACCACTTCGCTTAAGTAGGGCAGCTTCTATAGACTCTTTAAATAACTATTGATGGAATACTTCATTTTATAACGAAGAAATTATCAAGACTAATTGAGTCTTCTTCGGTTGTGACGTTGGTCCTGAAAAACCCCCCACCTTTTCTGCACACTGACTTTTTCTGTCATAACTATTATATTCAGATTGGTATGTGAACTGTTGCCAAACTCAGTGACTGTGAGTGACTGTCATGAAATTTCAGCTACTCTCAACCTCAGGTGGCCGGTTGAAAATATCGAGTCTCAGCCATCACGGTTTACCACATTTTAACTAATTGAGGTTTTCTAATATCCCTTGATAAAAAATGTAAAATAGAAATGATAAAAGAACCCTCACATCTTAATTTCTTTAGAACTACTTCTCAAAATGGATGCATTTAGTTTAGAATCAAATGAATTGCGAGTATTGGTTCATTACGTATTGTGTGTCTCTGAGGCGTTCCTATAATGACTTCTGTGAATAGAGCTAAAACACTGCCCAAGTTGTTTTCTTTTTTTACTGTTGGCTTATTGGACATTTGCAAAGTGTATAAAAAATAAAAAATAAAAACACACACACAGACACATTCAAAATGGCCACAATAGATTTTTTGGGGAATTTTCCAGTCAAGAACGATAAAATTATCATTGAGATCAATGTCAATCAATCAACCAATCAATCAAATTTGATTTGTTATGCTGCAGTTTCACAGTTGATTTGTCACAAGCGCTGATCCCAGAGCCATTTGGGGAAAGAAAAAACCTGGATACACTAGATTCCAGCTCTGGAATTTATAAAAATTTCTATGGAAAGAATAATTACCAGGAACTGATCGACTGCTCTGGCTCTGATACAGTGGAGGATGCGGATTGTGAAAGAAATCACATCTGCTTGATTGACAAATAATCAATGAATTTGAATATCCTCATGAATTTATAATGGCTCGCCCATTTGTGTTTCCCGGTGCACCACTTCTCTGCGATAGTGCCTCGTTTCGGGCCGGGGGCTTTTCTGTATTTCCTTTGTTTTCTGTTGTGAGAAGGAGAGGTGTCAGGCTGCTCTGAGGATAGGAGTGTGGAATTTGTGCAGGGCACTGGGGTGGGCGAGCGAGATGCCAGCAGGGCAAGGGGGGGGAGCAATCAGGCCGCACTTATCCGGCGCCCAGGCGGCTCAGCGTGCCATCAAAAGCGGCTGCACTTCCTGAATGCACCGGCTTTTTTAAACGGCACCCCGCGCTGCGCAGCCCCGGAAAATCCGCCGACCCAACATCAATGTTTTTGCCTAGAGCGGGACACCCCCTTCTCCCTTTCCTCTTTCTTCGCAGCGGTTCCTCCTTGAGGCGCTTTCATAAGACCTCTCTAGTTTCCATTACCGACATGTCATCTCGGTAAGAGCTCTCCTAATGCTCAGTGCCAGGCTGAGCGAGTGCCCACCCACCATATGTTCAGAATGCCAGGAGTGATTTAATACGTGATTGTTTCTTTCTTTTTTTCTTTCAACAAATGTGAAAGTTTTAAACAGGCAAAAAAGGGAAAGTATTGTTAGGAATACGGGCACTTTCCTCTCATCAAACCCTTTTCCCACCCACATCAGTGGCGCCACACACACCACAGCTCAGCTTGTAGTGGTTTTAACTTAGATACAGGTGTTGATGTACAAAATGCGGTGCTGGCTCTGGTAATAAACTTGAACTTAATCCTCCTATGTAAAAGAGTTTGCTTTACAGTTGAGCTTCAAGACCGCAGCAAATGCTTCATATACAGTGAATGACAAAACTAAACGAACAAAGGCCTCATTCGGGTGTGGAAATGTACACATGCAAGAAACTGTGTGTTTGGGGAGATTGAGTGAACGCGCTGGTGGTTGATCAGGCGGCTGTAGTCCGTAGACATTATATGCAGGTGAGTTTGTTTTGTGTGGCAAGCACATTTTGCAGATTGAGTGGGTACAATTTCCCCACCGTAGGGTTAATCCTGCATGCTTTAATGGCCCCAGCTGGATGTCATGGCTGGTGAAGGGTTAAGGGTGGTTCCGGCTGCTCTCCCCCAGGTAAAGCATCTGTCCCTCAGATAAAACATCTGTCCCCCAAGGTAAAACCACTGCCCCTCCAGGCAAAGCCCCCACCGGATAAGCCCCCCGATAAAGCAGCTGTCCCAGCACAATAATGTTACACCGTCAGTCCCCAACTCTTTACCCTCGCCAACTTCTGAGCTGTTCTCCCATGCACAGATAGGATTTTAACCTTAACCACCTGGTGCCAGAAGAAGAACTGCTGCCTGATTTCCACAAAGGGTGTCATGTTAGGGACACAATATAAAACCCACAAGTCTTTTGTCTCCGTATGATAAGAGGGTATTCTTTTCTTAACTTTTCCCTGTTATTATAAAATAGATGTTATTTTAAATTCCTTTTGCCATCCAGAGGAAAGGTTAAGGTTGATTTTATATGACAAGCTGATGCTAAGTCAGTCTACCTATTTCCGTTCCTGTAACACGGTATTCATTTAATGCAGGGGAGTTTGCAGAACTGAGGTATAATTAATTCAGTGTTGGAACTCATCTCATTCCACAGTCATTGAAACTGGATGTAAAAATACTGTAAGCAACATCCGGAATGGTTTGTGTATTTTGTGGGTTATTGCCACATGGTTGAGAAATATAGATATAATTGAAAGCACTTCTCTGTTTTTGCATTTTTCTGATTTTGTATGTCATATCTACCTTATTAGGTGGCAATACTTTACGATTTCACAGTTGTGCGATATGAGCTACCAATAAGCACTTAATTAGTGTATTATTTATGTTCACCTCATTTATTATGACCCATTTACATTCGATTAATTCACAGCTAAAAAGTACACAAAGCTTCAGAATGAGTTTTCATGGTGAAAATTGTTTGTTTGGGCTACTGGTTTTATGAGGATAATTGGATAATTGCAGGGAAAGCTAACAAGAGCACACACACGCAGTTTTGCTAGATAGCTGTTTTAGCTGTCACAGAGACAGGAGGTTAGAATGTAAATGTATTATTTATCAACGACAATTATATGGCTTTAAAGGTCATTTATTTATTTAGGGTGCAAAATGCTTAGAGGTACTTGAGATAGTCAGTCGTTAGCGAACGTTTGTAATGTTTGACATAATTAGTATGTAATTGCTATATGGCTAGCTTTTTTTCACCTGCCAAGTTATGCAAAACAGCCTATAGACAAGACAGACCAAACAGCTACAGAAAAACTGCAGTTCAAGCGTTGTCGCGATTGGTAACGCGATATTGTGAGCTTCTTTCCGCTCGCGTGGAATACCCACGGACACAAGGGTTAAGCTCAGTGCCTGCTATATTTATACCGCTGCCTATGTTCCCCTAAGGCTTACCGGCACTGGGAACCCAGGAACTGACGCAGCAGCAGCCGTACAGGGCTGGTGGATGAGTGAGAAGGAAAAACCATAGACCGAGTATAATGTTTTAGCTACTGCGGTTCGGGAGGTGAAATGTTCATTCAAATAGTTGTGCATTCGAAATGTCAGCCTCCATGCTCCACAAACCCTGTGTTTAAAGACATACAAGGTTCTGGCCTGAAGGCTGTACGAGATGTTTGCTTGCCAAACGTACCTCCTGGCATTTAAATGTATTCTAATTCTTAAGTAAAGTGCAGCATGCACCCCTCTTCTGATTATGTTTGACTCAAATTCACAGCTCTACCAAATTCTACCAACAATGTTTCTAATTGTGCAAAAGGAGTTGTAGCCTTTTAACCCCTTCTTAAGTCCCCTGTGAGTGTAGACGTACCATACATAAGTAATGCTCTGTGCTTGATTTCTGTATTGCGCTGGATCCCCAGTCAGTGGGGAATGAAACTGAACCTCAAATATTTCCTCTTCTCTCTGTTTGTCTGTTAGATAGAGTTACTCTGTCGCTCCTGCCCAGGCTGGCCACCCACCATACTTCTACGACATACGTTTTGCTGATGCGCCATAAGTAGAAGGGGGAGCTTAAATCAGCTCCAAGGCCAGACAGGATGCAGGAATTCATGCTTGGGGGGCCAGTTTCTGCCTACAGACCAAGCTTATGGAGGTCACTGAGGGGTGCTTGCCGTGTTTGCGTTTAACAAGCGACTGCGTGCTTGAGCCCGGGAGAACGGCTTGACGTGTGAACAAAGCTTCATGATACAAAGGTTACGCACACGCTGACAGGGGAAACACATGCAGGAGTACTTTCCCAGCTGAAGTGGGGTAATGAGGGGCGACTTGTCTATCGTACTACATGGAGGACCATAAACAAAATGCGCACGGTGCATAATTCAATTCAATCGCAGATTTGCTTATTTTCACCTTGACGTGTCACCCTTGAAAACAGTCAACCTCTGAAAGTATACATGGTAGCTCACCCTTCCTCATTTTTACAATATCTTATATATTGAAATATTATAGCAGTAGAATCCACTGCTTCGGAGAAATGAAACTTGCAGCCCTTCTTATTGGTTTATCGGTCATGTGTGGTTATGGTTCAGTAATAAATTCCCGGTGAGGAATTGGTGCAAAATAATTCAACATCAAAATTTCCCCCCTTAGTTTTGAAACAAAATCAAAAAGGTTTGATTGAACATCCGAACTGAACTTTGTCCCAATGCTACATCGGCATTTGGCCTCTGGTCTCCTAATGTTTCATGAGGTTCCTGCCTCCACGTCACGACAGCAGTAGGCAGACACCCCTGGCAGTTTGAGTCGGCTCTGAAGATGCGGGCCTAGTGTTTTGCCTCTGCCAGGCTTTCTGTGTTCTATCCGCTATGGTCGAATTCCGGCTTCCTGTTTACAAGCAGAGAGCTGGTGTAGCCGTTCCGTATCGCCCTCTGAAGGCTTGCCCTATCCAGCCCATGTCAATAATCCTCCACAGTGAGTGGGGCGTCTGGGGCCCCTGTCACCCCCGCTGAGGCCTAATGCACTGCAATTAAAAAATCGCAATGCTCCATTGCACCCAAAATGCGATAAATGGATTTTTGCAGGGGGGGGGGGGGGGGCGCTCCCATGGGGTCTGCAAAATCACTGACTCTGGCAAAGGCAGTTGCTGATTCTTCTTCGCAGCGGGAGGCTTACTTCATTGCTGGTTTCGTGATCACAGATGTGACATTGTGCTGACAGACATTTATCGTTTTACCTGATACGCTCATCTGCTGTGACGTGTACAGAACGGAGAGGCAAAAAGCAGAGCATCATATTACTAGGGAGTCTTTGAAGTTAACATATTCTTATCGAGGAACAAAAACATTAAATAAACACATTGGATAAGAACATTGAATTATATTGGGACACAGAAAAAAAGGTCATGAACCCACACCAAAAATCCCTACTGCTATAAACTTTGAAAAAATAAATGCTGTGTAATGTTACCGGTGCTACAGCGAGAGCAGTAGTACATCGAAATATAAATGCAAATGAATTACACCACAGATGAAAGCTGATGTGATAAAGTTCAGTGAGTGCGTCATTTCTACAGCAGTCCTGTCCAAGGAGTATCATAATCAAGCTCCACTGAGACACTGTTCCACTGAGGCAATTCCACTATTCCAGCCGGGCAGTATGGGTCACCACGGAAAACCAAGTTAGGAGGTTATAATTGACCGTTTTCTGTAACCTGCAAGATTATGGTTTCAAGGCTCAATGTTAATCTAATGCTGCTGACCTTCCCGACGCTTGTGCTGTAATTTCTTTTAATGAATTATCTTCCTGTCTCGTATGTTTCCCCTTTAATTGAAACAGGCTCATAAAACGCCCTGCTATGCTCTGTCTAGTAATGCAGCATTTTATTGTGATCACTTGTCTAATTCGGTTTTCTTTTTGCTTTTACGCTGTTTACCAATGAACAATGAACGCAAATGCTCCTCATCAGCCTACTCTTCAGAGACTAACCTTACAAAGGCAAGGAAACATTAGTGCTTGTTTCTGTTTTAATTATTCAGGTGTCACTGGTTTTGAATGTTTCAGCATGATAAACAACCGGCTGGAATGATTTATGACTATGCAAATGAGGTCCACTGAATTCTGACGGTTTGTGTGGCGGGTTTTACAGACCCGGGCCTCCAGCTGTTATCTGCAGATGAGGTGTATCTCTGATTGAAATTACAAATCCAGATCTGCAGTAAAGAAAATTCCATTGTTGAAGTGGAGCTGCAGGTTTTGCATGAAACATGATTTCGTTTTTTCTTATGCTGTTGAGCTAAAACAACACGGCATGGTGCATGTTTTCCTCATATCAATGAAGACAGGTGTACATCCTCCTGAGCTAAATAGTTTTTGAGACTCATTTTTGTTGATCATGTCACACCATTGTGGAACTTTAACGCACAAAAGCAACACTTAATTTGTTATTTTTACATTATTTGCTTCTCCGGTACCCACTTAAATTATCGGTGATGCGATGACTCAAAATACACTGTGGTGTTTTTAGAATTTGTTAAAATTTAGCAGAAATTGCCAATATGCAATTGTGCATCTGCTAAAAGTAGTTCCCATTGTAGTTAGGATTCATCAATAGATGGTGAGGTCATTGGTCCAGGGGGCAAAGAATAGTCCAGTACAGTAGGTTTCTAGATGGAAGGTGAGGAATGAAAACAGTTCTGTCTTCTGATTCAAGCAAAGAGATTGACAGTGCTTGCGATTCTTGTTCTCACTTGCAAAGGTTGATTTTCTGAGAATCCCTGAAAGTGGCCAAGGTCATTGGACCCTGGGTCAAGGTCATTAGGTTTGTCAAGGTAAGGGCTCCAGAAGTGAAATGTTAAAAATAATCCCCACGGGTGTACTTTCTTTCACAGAGCACAGACGTAGTTGACAATAGGAGGAGGCTGTGAAAACCGGTCTCCACGTGTCCCATTGGCCTGTCTGGAGCTCAGGTCCCTGCCAGCCTAACTACATTGGCTCCCGCTATTCCAAACTACACTGACCCCTGCCATGCCAAACTACAGCTCTGAGCTTAACGCTTACGAGCATGCAGGCAGCTCGGTGAAAGTTGTTCCTCCGTGTTTTGGGAGACGCTACGAGTCTAAGTGAAACAAACAGGTCTGATGAGTCACTAATGGGAAGTGATGGGAAGGCTGGTTGAGGCAATGAAGATGATAATTAGAAATTGATCTAATTGACGGGGCTTTCCGGCTTGTTAAGAATTGCACGAGGCAAGTGAGATTGGTGGGCAAGAGGTGCTGTCCAGGTGAGAATGAGACTGCACGTTTCAAATCTGATAGTGTTAGCCTTTTTTTTTTTTATGCTGAAGATGCAGTCTCTGGTAATGAGAGGGAGTCCAACAAACAATGGTTTGCATAATGGGCATGCAGCGTAGCTCATTGTGTGAAAAGCATTGCTAAATGTAGCACAACCGCTGTGTAGATTCAGAACTCTAAAAGCATGCTGAGACCATTCCTAAGGCACCCCCAGCTGGATTCTGAACATGCGCAAAACTTGGCTGAGACAGAAAGTAAACACACTGCACATGTTAAAGGTTAAGAAAAAGGAAACCTTGTTGATATATTTTGGTTTCCTCTTTATTTTTGATGTTATTAATCCCCAGCGTGGCTTCCCCTTGCTCCTGAGTAGCTAACATTCCACAGTTCTGTCACCTGCATGCTGTCAGGAGCGGGACCAGGTCTGTGCCATAACCAAGGGCTCCCACCACCATACCTGCAGCAACCTGGTCCCCACCACCATGCCTCCAACAATCCGTCCCCACCACCAAACCTGAAACAACCCGGTCCCCACCACCATACCTGCAGCAACCTGGTCCCCACCACCATACCTGCAACAACCCGGTCCCCACCACCATGCCTCCAACAATCCGTCCCCACCACCAAACCTGAAACAACCCGGTCCCCACCACCATACCTGCAGCAACCTGGTCCCCACCACCATACCTGCAACAACCCGGTCCCCACCACCATACCTGAAACAACCCGGTCCCCACCACCCTACCTGTAAAAACCGGGTCCCCACCACCATACCTGTAAAGTGCCATAATTGTCAGATGGCCCAACGATCACACCACTTTTCTGGACTGACGGGGATGGTGTAGTTCTGCAGGTGGGGACCGCTGAGGTGGAGTGCCCTGTTTACACCGTCAGTCTCATCTCGGATGAGAAAGAATGGTGGTTACTGTGTGATGACTGTCTATTCTCTCTTTAAGATGATTACGTCTACATCATGGTGTAAAGAATTTTTTTTAGTTCTGTTTTACAAAAAACAAACCATACGGAAATGCTGTATATTTTGCAATAGTAAAAAAACCAATAAAACAACCTTAATTATGTCTTCACACTGTATAAAGTGATCCATTTTCACTCTGATGGCATAAAATTTCACGTACCAAGAGTTAAAATCGTGTCAGAGCGATAGCATGATATTTTTTGAAAGCAATCGGGTTGCGATTCCACTTGTGATCGGTAGAAAGTATTTTGGGAGTCTCGGTGCATCATGAGAGTCTCATCTCGTTGTCATGACTCTCTTGGTCCCTTCTCTCAACTTCAATCTGAATGCTACTTTCACACTGTCAGTTTTCTGACCTCTCTGTGGAGTGTGGAGTGACACTTGCTCACAGAGGCTGTATCAGCACGTCAAAACTTCAGTGTGCAGGATGGATGCTAGGGCTATGTCCGGCTGAGTGTGTGAAAATGTGACTCTGATTCTGCAGTCGCTACATTCCTCCACTGTTAGAGGAATTATACTTAAATTATTTACACCTCCCAAAATGAAACGATAAGAAGCATTAGCGTTTAAGGCAAACGCATGCAATTGATCTATAGTAAATAAGCATTAGTTTGATCATATTAGACATGAAGCCTTCCACCAAATGATCCTTCGAACGGTTTTACTGGGATCTGTCTCTCCTCAGACTCAGCTTTGGATGAGATCTGAAAAACGAGTTGTGAATTTTGCTCCTTAATGCAAAGAAAAACCATAGCACGATTTCCTTTTCTGCCGTCCCTTCAGACATTCATAACTCGACAATTAGCCCAACACCCCAGAGTTTATTACTATGTTGCCCGCTCGTTATGAGGGTATCCAAGATATAACAGGCGCAGGCCACTACATGTTCCCAAAGGTTACAGGCATCCGATATCCAAGCCTTTGAAGAGGCAATCCCAGTTATAAACTAATCCCAGAAACATATGTTTTATGAAGATATTTTATCTTTTTGAACCAAATGCATTTAATATATTTGCTATTGCACTCTTACTGAAAGGAACTTGTGCTGTTTATTAGAGTTGTTGTTTTTTTTCTCTGGAAAATGATGCATTTGTACAATGTTTACTCATAATAAAATCCAAGCACTGAAATCCATTGGTTTTGGAAAATTTTTAAATTTTTATTACCAACACACCGTCCAAGGCCAACTGCAGCACATTATTCAGTATAATTGTAGTACATAAATAAATAAATGTGTGTCTGCATAACAGTGCCTATAGAAATTGTTTATAAACAAATATCCATACTCAGCCCTCAGAAAGTAGTTAAGTGGTATGGTTTAAGGGACCCGTTATGAGCCTCCGAGACATGTCTGAATTAGGATAACAAAGCCATACCTGCTATCAGGGAGTTTTAACTGGAAGAGGGCTATTTTAGCTCCAATGGCACAGGCACAAAAATGAGATGAGCCCAAGATCTCATTCAGCAGGTCAATTAAGATGTAATGGCTGATAGGAACACTTTTTGGGGGGTTTTTCAGAGTCAAAGCGGTCATCCGGCAACGGACTGAAGCCAATCTGTCTGAATAACCAACTTAGCGGTAGCTTCCGCATAATTGTCGGAGCCTTCATAACCTTAAATTTCAATTCACTCAGTTACTCAGTGTGGCTAGACGGCTCATCAAGCATAGCAACCCAACCAGGCTTCCAGCCAGGAGCGTGGTCACACCGATGGGCAGATATGCATAAGGCAGACATTAGCCTGTGCTATGCACAAGTGGACATGAGGTAGCATGTGTCTGTTTCCACCCATTCTGTCACACGTATTAATTAAATATGTTGCATTGTTACACAGAAATAATACATTTGTAATCTACATAATCGGAAACCAGTGAATGATAGGTGGTATATACCACTTAAAATATGACAAAATCAACCTCAGATAGTTATTCTATCTATTTTTTTAAATTCAGCCTTTTTAAAAACCAGTTTAGCAAATGCTATCTGGATCCAGGTTTACAAATACAAAATATGAACAGAAACCATCTGCCTCAATACAACTCCAGTGACCTTTTTTAATTTAAACATTAATTTAAACATAGGATATGTTATATTTATTCTTGCAGTCGACGATGTCATATGGTTTTCCCACTAACTTATCATTAGACCTGGCTGAGAAGGTGGAGTCATTTTTGATCCAAATATAGCCTTCCAGCATGGGCGTTATGGCTGAGATTTTGGGCATCCAACTTATTGAATTTATTTTGGAATTATGGAATCACGCTTGCTGGACAGTTGTAGAATGTCAGGGATCATGCAGCTAAAGGCAGAGATGGTAATAAATACGACTGATCTGATGTAAGGTTGCCAACACAGCAATGGGATATGTTACAAACATTTAATTGGTTGTGGAATCCATTCCTGTGGTTGAGGCTTTATAAACTTCCCCACCTCCCACTTCCAGCAATCTGCACATGTATCGGATAATCGTATACAAGAGGGGGAATGGAAGACTGAAGCTGATAGTGGCATTTTCAATGGATATAAAAGTCTGATTGCCATTTCCATCAGCTATTTTGAGGTTAAGACACGTTTCCACTAATGTAACTTGTAAATGCCTGCAGAAGTGTGTGCTTTAATTAATGCTTGTTTGATGCATGAATATTTTAACATGTGTTACCACTGTGTAATTGGTATATGAAAGCTAATTAGCCTGAGCTTATGTCGGTCGTTAGTTAATGCTAGGGGACAGTGTGTTGCGCTTTTCTCCGGCCTTAGCGTAGCGACCCCCTAACCCTCGACCTCCGGCTCTTTTCATACCAACTAGGCCAGGAAGGGCAGGAATTTTGGCACAGTTTCAGTTTTGTCAATAAAAAATGAAGACTCCTTGGGGAATGGCAGCTCTACATTGGCTTTTATCCCTGAGTCAAGGTCTAGGTGAGGGGAGTTTCATCTTTTAAGTTTGTTTTTAAAGACGCACACAGGATGACATGGGAATAATTATAATAATAATTATAATAATTATAATTATATCTACATTATATAATACTGATCCCTTTGTCTTTGACCAAAATTTAAAACAAATACACAAGAGTTCTTGAGATTGTAGCTATGTTAAAAGAAAAAGAAAAGAAAATTTACCGGACAGTTACTGCACCAAACCATTGTACTTCTGTACTTTCACATTGCTGGAATATCTAAGGTGTTAAAATAAATTCCAAGTGTTTACATATAATTACTTTTTTCATAATTACTTAGTTTGTTTATCTAAAGAAAAGCCATAATTACTATAATTTCATTATTATTTTTAAAGTTAAGTGTGGGTTGTGTAGCCCACAGAGCGGAAAAGGGGATGGGTATCTCGAAGGCAACCAGGATTTGAAGAGAACAATCTCGCTACTTTCTCAACCTCCCCGTGCTTGGATTTGCGAAAGCCGAATGCATTAGCACGATTAGCAAGTCCTTACTGGGCGGAAAATGAAACAAAAAAAAATCAATTTTTAAACAATGCTTATGTTGAAATGACAATGACTTTCGATCCTTACGATGATATTGTATGAATTAGTAAACGAAAGGAGATTTAGGGGAAGATAGTAGAGGTAGAGTTTTCTATGATGAATATTAATGTATAGCCCATGCACATACATGTAAATATTATATGATCACCAACAAAGAAAATGGAAGGAAACCGGCAGGCATACCAAAGAACCAATGTAGAGTACTGTGCGAAAGTCTTAGGCACATGTAAAATAAAATTCTGTGTGAAAGCGAAGTGCTTTCAGAAATAATGAAATGCACAGTTTCTAAATATAAAATAAATACTATAAAGGACAATAAGCAGAAAAAAATTAAAAACAAATACCAAAAAATCTAAAATAAATGGGAGGGAATTTTTGTTGTGAACTCCCTTTCCCTTTAAAACTGCATCAATTTTCTTAGGTACACTGTTGTGCAGTTTTACTAGACAATTGGCAGGTAGATTGTTCTGAGAATCTTGGAGAACTTGCCACAGTACTTCTACAGAATTTGGCTGTCTGTTTTGCTTTTGTCTGTCCAGGTAATCACAGACAGCATCAATGATGTTGAGATCAGTGCTCTGTGGAGACCATGAATGATTGGAAATAAAAAAAAATATATATTTCCACTGACACACTAGTGCAGAAGACAAAGAATAAACTTTATAAAGAATACTTTCGTGGTAAAAAGCTAGGGTGCCTAAGAGTGTTGCACAGCACTGTATAAAATAAATTGGTAAACCTGTGCCTTAGGCCAGTGAAGGCGGGGGAAGACAAAGACAGGACTCCCTGCACATATGGAGAGGAACATAGCTGGGCTGGCCAAGGGGTGGGGGGAATTTCTCTCCCAGGTCATCGGCCTGGTTCCCCCGACACAGTTCCCCCTCTATCTGGAAGGCAGCAGGCCTCCTGAAGAGGCTGTAAGAACAATGAGGGACCCTAAGCCCGTCAGGGTCCAGCTCACTCTCTGGAAATGCGACTATAGATGGTTGCGGCCCTTATCTGTCTGACAGAGGGCTTTGTCTACACTGCCGGCGTGGCTGCCGTTATCCCCAGGCTCCACCCAGATGGATCTCACAGCAACGGCTTCCAGCTTACGTTGCATTCCGTGGCTCGCCTGCAGCAGCACAAACAAACACAGGACACACGCATTCTGCTGGTCTGAACTAAATCAATGCAAAGCAGGTCAAAAACAACACACAAAAAAATAACAAAAGATGAGAAAACGAAAAGCCTCAAAGTGAGTCACCTCCCAAACCATTCAACTCTCTGCCAGCTCTCTTTTTTGCCAAAAATCTTCCCTGCCTCCCTTTTTAAGCCCGACCACAATTCCCATGTGGCCAGATACTTAACATGAGATCCGGTAAACATGTCTGAAAAATAAAAAAAGACTTTATAATCCCCACCCAATGACAGACATGGCATACATATCACAGAGGGATGAAAAGGGTGTGCACATTTTTAGTGCCCGTTCTCATTCAAAGTATATACTTGTAATAAAATGAATGCTGTCACACAAGGAACGATTCCAATTATTTGAGAGAACTCACTATATTACATTGAATGGAATCACTTTAAAGCAAGAAGACAGATAATGTGCTGAAGAAAGTATGTATTATTTTGCAATCTCCACCCCATGCTGTATGAACCTGTAAAAGGAATCCTGTATTTGGTTTTTTGCTGATGAGACACCAAGTTGATACGCTTATCGTGTTAACAGAAAGAATATTAATAGCGATACAAAATTTATGTATCGAATTGAGATTAATGGCGCCAATTAAGGGATTAATGGAAGAGTATCAGGTGACATTGCATCTTGTGTGAACGCTGTCTTTGACAAGGGCGGTGGGTAGACAAGCACAACGTGGAACTGAAGTGGTGGCCCTGGCTCAGGGCCTGAAAAGTTGTGAATCAAACACAATGTCGATGGCAATGTGTGAGTGGCTATTTCCACTCAATGTTTAGCAGAGTGCTGCGTTTAAGGAAAAATGGGGAGAATTCCAGACAACAACAAAAAATCCGGCTGAAGCTTCCGCTAATGTGTCCACTCGACAGCTGTCCATCAACAGCGGAACAGAGCGCGTCCTTGAGAGAGCCATGGCGTCCTGAGTGTCTCGGCTGGTAAAGGCGTTCATCCGAGCGTGGGCTCAGCTCTGCGAGCTGAAATTCACAGGCTCAAATTCAGGTCATAACATTTGCAAACTGTGGCTGGTTAGAGAAGTGTTGGCGCTATGTCGGCAGAGCGTCACCCAGGCCGAGGTGGGTGGAAGTCAGCATC
>JAOVYW010001020.1:0-16815 GCA_025775045.1 Hiodon tergisus | reverse complement strand
ACAAGTTCAATGGATGCAAGAATTGTGAAGGTGATATCAAAGAAGGGGTCCTATGTTAACATGTAACTTGCCCTGTTTAGATGTGTTTGATTGAAATAGCTTTTGATTTCAGTAAATAGTAATACCTCCTAATGCTGCAAGTTCAACAAATGACCATTTTCAGTTCTTTACAACCTATAAAATGTTTTCCAACTTTTTGTGCATAATAATTTGGAACAGTGAATTTTGAGTTTTTTATTTTTGAAAAAATACTGTTTTCATTGGGTGGTTTGTTCAATGAAATTTGACTTATACCCTTAACGGTTGATGACTTGAAAATTATACTGACTGTCATTTGCATCGACTATTTATGAAAATCAGTGTAAAATATCATTTGCATAATAATTTGGAACGCGGTGTAGTTTTAAGAAACAGAGAAACTTTCATACAGCCTACCAACAGCAATGCCTGGGCCATTCAATCTTTGTTTTCAAAGACGATTTGCAGAGTGAGGTTACAGACCAACAATATGCCAAAATATGTGCACAGAAATATGAAACATCTTTGACCACCAAACAGTTTGGGCAATTGGTAGGCCAGCAGGACTTCCTCTGGAACAAACAGCTCTGATTGGGATATATATATATGACACTCTACAGTGGCTGTAAAACAGTCTAGAAGACAAAACTCTATGAACAGAGAAGTAGGCCCAGCTGGGAAAGCTCATAATCAACATAAAAAACAATTAAGTATTTTAAAGATTAAATATTATCTTTTTGCCATACTAAATAATTCAACTGCACTTAAGATACCATTAAGATAAAACAGCATTTATTCCCATATGAGCTTCGTTTCCTTCTGTCTCTTTTGTGCGTATGCAGGAAATCCACCAGTGGCTTAACCCCTTTGAATGACAAAGTGACGCAAACTGATGGAATACAAAGTGGCAGAGATGTGGGCCTGTCTTATACATTATGATTTGCACCAGACCTCATTCATAGTGTGCCCTCATTGCTGGCTAACACCTGAAGGTGCCGGGCCTTTTACCGTTGAGTAAAAGCCATCCATTTGTTTCCTGAGGCACCTAAGGGCTCACAATACAAAAGAAACCGGTGGTATAGGAGTCCTATCTCCAAAATCATTTTATTTAAAGAAAAGGTATTTGAGGTTTAAATAACCAGTCCAGACCAATGAAGTTGTACCCACCCACTTTTCATACCTCTGTTCCATCTCTCTTAATTTATATTTAACCATAAATTATCCATAAATGTGTTTAAATCCAAATAGCTAATTTTGATAAAGTAGAAGGTTGCCATAGTTTGTTTACTGTCTGGGTTTACATGCTCCAAGTTTGTAGCACTTGGATGAGCTGCTGTTAATTCAACATTATGCAAATGAAGGGGAAAGGAGTGAGTCAATATGCAAATTAGATACAGGGACAGCACTTGTGCTATTTTTGCAGGAAAATTCCTGAAAAACAAGAGTCTTATCACATATCACTGAGCAAGCCATTGGATGTGAACATTATTTAACATATTTATTATCTTCTCATTATATGATATATCTTAAAAGCACTCTATAAATAAAATGTATTGCTATTACTATGTTAAAAAAACAATTACACAATTAACTCTGAGGCTTTTACTTAGTGTGAGGAGGTTTTTCTTAGTGTGAGGAGGCTTTTCCTAAGAGCTAAGAGGCTTTTCCTTAGTGTAAGGAGGCTTTTCCGTAGTGTGAAGAAGCAATTCCTTAGTGTAAGCAGGCTTTTCCAGGGTAGAGGGGTAAGCCACTCAGCAGACAAGCTGGTAGAGAGTTGCGCCCAAGCCCCCCCAAAGACATTGGCTCTGAGATGTACCTGCTGATCCTCATCAACCTCTCACATCATGCCCCTGTCAGTCACCATGTGTGGCGAGGCTCAGCACCACGGACAAAGATGCGATGAGTTTGTCACACAATTCAGTAACTAACAGAATGTATTGACGTCAGAAACACTGAACTGTGGACAATACCAGTGGAAATTATTTGTTGTTAGTAATTTATGTGGACAAAAATCTATATACCACAGACATTGAATAAACATATGCATATGTTTCATAGCATTTCATTGCCACAACTACATACTTCATCTAACCTAAAATTATCATGAAACATGACTAAAATGTCCCTCATCTTTGTATTTGTCCTGATTATATGCAGGATTTGCTATCAAGCTAAACTACTAAAAAAGGAAAACCATTTTTGTTTTGACCAAATTTTAAATGCTGTGGAGCACAAGCTCATTTAATCTGCAAAAACAACACTTTTCAGAATTTCCACTTCAGAGCAGAACTGGCAAATTTTCTCTCAAGCACATTGCATATCCTTTCTGCTGGGTGGCATATGTCACCACACATTTCCATAATAAAAGACATTAAACATCTACAATGCATTCTTGCCTTTAACAAACTAAAATAATTCATATATTTATTTTAAGCCATTTCAGCAGAAAGTTATTCCTCCCCAATCCAGATTTTGTATAATTTGTATCAAAGATATACTATGCATACAAAACAAATTTCAGAGTTCAACTTTCTGCTTCTTAACCAAAATCCTAGCGAATGACACATTACCAGAAACAACAGCTACACTAACCGCACTTAGAGCTCTGGTCAGGAGATTTCTGGCTGAACATTTGAGGAGTTTGAGAGCACTGATGCTGTATAAGCAGTTTGAGATTATCAGGTGACTATAAATGTGATGGAGTATTCCATATGCTTACATGTCTGTCAGCTTTTAATCAATTCAATTTTTACTTCTAAGTTACTTCAATTTTTTTTTAAAGCAGCCTGACTGCAGCAGAGTGCTCTGGCTTTGGCCATCCATCTATCCATCTATCCATCCATTTTCAAAACCGCTTATCCTGGTGAGGGTCGCAGGGACGCTGGAGCAAATCCCGGCAGGCATAGGGCGCAAGGCGCTTTCTCTTTGAGCTGACCAAAATTGAATTCTTGTTTGTCCAAAGATAATGTGCACCTAATAAACACAATTCTGGTATTTAAGAAAGCAGTTTAGGCCAGTTTGAAGTTCGATTAATACTACAGTGTGACACGACAACACAAATACATAACAAATTGTAGTCACGGTGGTTATTAAAGAAGAGGAAAAGAAACGAAGGACGAGTGTCCCATCATAGATAAATTATACATATTTATATGCTGGTTTGGCATGCAACTGAAAATTCTGCAGTGGCTAAAATAATAGCCTACCTCATAACCACCCCACCTAAACTCTGGGAGTAAGCATGGGACAGCATCTGTGTGGCTTGCCAGTCATCTATTGTTTGTTGAGTTGCTGCTGTGTTTGGGGGCCCCGGGCCGGGGCCCTTGTGTGCAGAGCCTGCCTGTCTGCATGCCTACCTGCCTCTCTGGAGCTTTTCAGGGGAATGTACTTGTAATCCTGTTGTAGTCCACTTTTGTACATCCGTTCATACCAGAGCACGGGTCTGCCATGCTATGCTGTAAATTTGTTACGTTTTTAGTTTTTGTTCAGTGTGTTTTATTACATTCAGGTCAATAAAAAAATAGATGAATGCTTTCGTGAATTTTGTTAATTTACTAATTTATAATCAACTGGTGAAAAAAACGCCTTCCCAAGATGTGTCCTTTACAAGGACACTGCAGTGAAGAGCACTGAAGCTTTTAATATTATAATTTTTTTAAACTGTGGATGAAGATGAGGGGCCTGGAAACCTTCTATTTATAGAATATACATTCTGTGGATAAGGTTTCAGTTTAAAAAGCATGTTATTTCGGCTAAAGGGATTTAACAGAGCAATGCGTGTTTTATTATGGTGAGATTACACTATGTACTGCAGCATAGCAGGGCAAAGGCCCTAGACAGCACTGCATGTGTGACCCAAACTTGGGGATACTGATGCCCTTGATTAAAGACAACAAGAGACCCCGGCTAAGGCTGGCAGGGTGCCAAATCACAAAGTTTCTCAGTGAAGCTGACACACGCAGTCACTAAATCACAAAGTTTGTCATTGAAGCTGGCAAAAGCAGTCACTAAATCACAAAGATTATCAGTGAAGCTTGCACATGCAGTCACTAAATCACAGAGTTTCTCAGTGAAGCTGGTCCATGCAGTCACTAAATCACAATGTCTCTTAGTGAATCTGGCAAGCCAAATGAAAGTTCCCTAGAGATGCAAATATTGGGTTGTTTCTTAG
Organism: Hiodon tergisus; assembly: GCA_025775045.1. NCBI lineage: Eukaryota > Metazoa > Chordata > Actinopteri > Hiodontiformes > Hiodontidae > Hiodon > Hiodon tergisus. Next base: position 12,626 of record JAOVYW010001020.1, on the reverse strand, counting down.
ATCTTCTTCACAGTTGTTCAGCTCAGGGCCAGCTTATCGAGGTGGCCTAAAGTCGGCCTATCTGTACATGTAAAGGCAGCGCAGGCCTGGTCTGGCCTTCCTTCGTGACATAAGTCAGACCATCTGACCAACTGGGTACAATAATTTTAATATTGTAAAATTAGTAATAAAAAGTTACACAGTTTCTATAGACAAATGTGTTGTTATTGTTTTCACTAGAGCAACGAGCAAATTTCTTGCTCAAAACTAACAACTTCATGGAGACACTGTTGCTGTCCTGAAGAAAACCTAATGCAAACCCAGCTGACAGTAAAAGCTCTGCAATTGCTTTACACGTTTCTTTTGTAATAATACAGGGCTGTACTTTTCACCATTTCTATGTAGCTTTGAACGCACAACACCTCAAAAGTTATTTTCTAAATTTAGTTTCTGAATAACACTGTTTACCTTTCAAATACGAAATATGAACTGTCACTAATGGGTTATTTCCCTTTAAGAACCCCATAATTCCTGAGCATTTTTGTCAAATCCTGCGATAGTGTGTCTGACTTCGTGTGTCACCATTCCTATTTTACATTAGATGCCTATCCACTTTTTTCTTCAAAACTACAGAGCTGAGTTAGTTGACTATTTGTATTCTCCATTTGCTAAAAACTTTTTAAAAGCATTTAAAAGTATTTATTGCATTTCATTCGGTTATATCAATTTCTTTAGTCGCTCAGCATATTTGTGTGAGAATTATGTTTGCTAGCTAGCCCTCGGGGCTTTTTTATTAGAAGCCTGTGCCCTTCCCTTAGCAAACATTTTTGTTATCACTAGCTATTACGACCGTTAAACTAGTTTCGTTAAAGCTATATCCTTGTGATTACATGGAATCTGATTTCTGTGCTTTTCTACACAGGAAAGTGAGTTACAGTGATTGTCATTGCAGTTCAGTTTAGTCTCCAACTGGAGCCATTTCTTTGTAACTATGTGCAAGGTTCTGCTGCAGTTACTAAAACCTAGTAGCTTCTAAGTGTAGTTGCTGATGTATTCATATCTTATACTTCAGTACCCGTTTTCTTTTTTCGCTGTACTTCAATGGATTGAACTAACCCTCATGTCGATGTACTGTTCGGACATCTACAGGTCTTGATGTCTTACACATACAATGCCTTTCTACGTCATCAACGCTTCTAGGCTTTGTACCTTTGACGCTGTCGGAGTCGTTTTCGCCCTGAGCGGTCTTCTCTCCTGTGCCCCATTGTGGTTGTGCACAATAGCAGAGGGGACATTTCATTGCCTTAACTAAAAGCAAACAGACCAGGCTCTTTTGGACCAGGCTCGGCACTACTCTCTGTCTTCAGCCTTCCCCGTATTCTTGGGTCTGCCTGTAGGCTTGGCTCTGGCTTCCCCATTTAGGTGAGTGGTTGAGCCTGACGTTTTTACATAGAGTATACCAAGCACAGCAGATGAGGCCGTCCAGGGCGCTCGCCTTAGCCTCCTCTACGTAAGAAAAAGAAATTGTCGAACCTCATCCTCAGATCCTGGCCACTGGAAGATTGTGTGACAGGCAGCAGTCTTCCATTGCCACCTTGTATAGGCAGGTCAGCGAGAGCCTGCAGCACCCCATCCCAGCGCGGGGCCCAAGTTAATGTGTCATAGACAGAATAGTAAAATAATATTTCTCTACCTATCCTCTGTGCTCAGCCAGCTGCTTGTGTTGCATGCTATCAGCTGGAGCAAGCTGATGATCTTATCTCACTTGCTGTCTTGGAAGGGTTTGAGAGACTTAAGGAGTATCCTTCAACTGAAGAGGCTAATTCAACAGCAGCATTAACACTTTTGTCTTCACTGCTTCCTGAAGTCATGTCACTAATGTGCTTAGCGTGTCCTGGCCGCCCTCACAGGAGGACAGCTCTTCAGTATTCCACGCATGGCAGGTTTCAGCCGTTGACAGCCCTTCCATCATCACACCTAGCCACAACTTTGGCCCTATAGCTGATTACACTTTTCACAGATTTAAGGAAGCGAGGAGTCTTCTAAGGCCCTAGCTGACTTAGCTAACCAAAGGAGGCATTAGCTTGAAAGCAATGGCTTTCGGTGCCTTTCACTAGACCGCAGTGGTGCCCCCAAAAGCAATCTCAGGTAAGCTCCATGACCTCCATGGCAGCTTCAGTCTCACAAGGCCCGGGCACTCTCAGCATCTCCCTGCGGGCCGCTGATGTCCTCTGCCTCTAAAAGAGAAGAAGCAGAATTTGCTGCCGCTGGCTCAGGGTCCCTTTTTTCTGGGACTGTCTGGAATACTGGTTTCAGAAGCCTTTGTCTCTCTCGTCCAACAATTGGAATACCTTTCAGGTGCGAAAGCCTTTTAAAATCCTTTGTCATACGCAAATCTTCTGTTTAGCTTTCATTTTGGTCAGCTACAAATTTTTTGCCCAACCTGAATAGATATTATAATTCAACCGGGTCAATAATTTCAAATTTAATTATTTTTAATATATTTTATGGTTATGGAAGTTAGATTAACTATTGCTACATCTCAATGGACTGCTAGCTGACAAGTTAAAAAATGTGATTACTTTATTATTAATGCTATAACACAATATTAGCCATAATAATCTGTATTATGAATCAGTGATTTCGATCTCAGTTCACAAATGCTGGCTAGCGTTGGAGCTCTTATCAGTCGAATGACACCGTTTTTTTTGGAGTAATAGCTAAACTCCAGCAGCGCAGTCGATGCTACCAAATCCTGTTAATGAAGACGCACGTAGGCTAAGTAGTAGTAATAATTTCTCTGGTCCATAATGGTCAAAACTATTTGATCTCTTGTCTTTTTCCTTACTGCTCTAAACCTTTCTGTCTAGTAAATTCTATTTAACTGTATACATGCATGGAACACAGGGGTAATGTAAGGGCACACGTACAAGGGCACATATCTTTTGGTGGGGGGTTAAATGGTATAGGGAATGTCATTTGTATTCATAATGTGGTCTAGCCATGTTTTCACCTAGGTGGTTATTGTCATTCTCCTGTCCCTTCATATCTTCATAGTAATTTGGGAAGATTAGGGGTTTCTGGCTAATGGAGGAGTTTCTATGTTGAGCCTCAGCAAGGAGAAACAAAGATGGGAAGCTGAATCATTCATCTATGTTGTGCGACTATTAATAAACTTGATGATGAAGTTTTTTCAGCACCCTAAGTTCTGGGTCGCCACAAGCCTGAATCTGTGTGAAATGTAAAAAAGTTCACAGTCATTAATCTAAATGCATGCGTAGAAATAATTCCATCAGATGATTACTGAAAGAAGGTTAAAGTAGAGGCACATGAATGAACTTCAATCAGCATATTGTTGAGATGACAGATATGGTTCAGTGACAACAAAGCTGTTTCACAAAATTATCCCGAATTTTGACTATAACTTTTAACACATTGTTGCCTGTAAAAAAACAGACAATTAACAGGTTATAATCGGCTGCTATTATCTCTGAATGAGGTGGTGAAATGGGATTCATTACCCCTTCATGAAGGCTACAGTTAATGAGGATTATTTTGATTTCAGTTCGGCACAGTGCTTAAGCAGCTGTCAGGAAACAAACAAGCCCTGGGGAAAATGCATACGTTTTTACTGTTACTTAAAAGAGCCACCACATAAAAGACCTATAACAACATGTATCATGAAATAAACCAAAGTCAATGCAACCTTATTTTGTCATTTTTACCCTCTTATGCAGTCAGTTTTTTGTGCCCTTGTAAGTTGGTCTTGGAACCTCTTAAATACGGTTGACTCTTCCGGTTGAGGCATTTAAAATACAGCAATGTTGCCTGTTTGATGCAAGCCTGATATAACAATGTAAAAGTAAGCTGCCTCCCAGACAAAACTGTTATCTTCTTAACTTAATCTTAATGCATTTTTGCTTATGGCTCCCATTGTGTTTACTTTCAATTTATATAGTTTAAACAATCTTCCTACATATTTGTATCATTACATTTCTTCTCCAGTGTGAGAGGAATAACTACACGTCTTGGCAAAACCTGAAACTACCCGTGATAACTACGGAACAAATTTATTAACTGAAATAATTAAATAATTAAGTTCTGCAAAATGTAATCAATTAAGTAAAACAATAATTTGGCTTGAATTATATACACGGTTCACTATAATGTTTGTAGTACTTTACTGCTGCACTAGACCCTTCTTTTGATGGTATGTGTGGGAGAAAGTATCAAATGTGTAGAGAATAGGTGTAATGCCTGGAACCCCTGAGGGACCCCTGTTGCTTGGAGAAGATACAGCGATGGGCATGCAAGGTGTGTGGGAACATAAGGGGGATGAATACTCATCGTTTGTCATCATTCCTGTTATGCACTCATTTGCATCAAGTGCAGTGCTTTCCCTAGCAGCCTGCCATGCCTGAAATCCTGAGCAGCTTATAAGTTTTCAAAAGCAGGCAGACAAAATCATTCTAACCCTGATTAAATATGCTGTTCATAAGAATCAAACCTGCTTCAAATAACAGTTTTGGTTTAATCTCACTATGTAATACACAAATGTATTGAAAACAACGATGCAAAGCTTATAAAGCTATCGTGAATCTGATATAACATTGCATCTCAGGTTTTCTGGCTCTTGGCATGTAAAGTACAACCCCAAATTGGATATTTTTAAAGAATGTAGGTAATACTTTAGAGAAAAATGTTTTGGTCAGGGTGAAAAATGTTTTGGTCTGAATTCCAAGTGTTTGGCATATGTCAAGAAATGACCTTAAGATCAAAGCCAAGCCACATTAGAGCGAGTGAATGAGAAGTCCATAAAGTCTACAAAAAAGTAAATAAAAATCTGGCCTGTTGACTGAAAGCAGATTTACAAAAGTTTATTTGACAGTTTCAAATAGAGGAGACTCTATTTGACAGGTGGTGTACAGCAAGTAAGGCTACTGAATATGCTTCGCTTCGAGATTTAGTCTTGTTGGGAGAATTTAAGAGTTGCCTCCCACTTCATAATAACCTACATAACATAGATTATATCACTCTGAAATGTAAACAGTTCTCACTTCTTATCAATAACCAAACAAAAGGTGTTGTCTTGATCAAAACAGTTGCTAAACTTTCCGTGAACAAAAACTCTAGCCATAGCTGTGTGCCTAGTTCTCCAGATCCAATATGAACCGTTCATATTTCAGGGGTTTGTGTCATTTATGGTGACCCAAAAGACCAGAAATAATCCAGATATTGAGAGACACTGGTGCTGTGCAGTCCTGGATCTCTCTGATGTGTTCCTCTAGTCTGATCAGTCATACTGTGGTTTGAATGTATTGCCACAGGGCATATAAATGGGTTATGTGCCTGTGCCCCAACATCAAGTTCACTTAGTCTCTGAATTGATTAGTGGATACTTCAGAGTAGGTGTGCAGCCATGGTTGCCCATAATTGGGGTATCTATGATATTAGGCAATGACATAGCGAGTGGCCAGGTGAGGCCAGTGTTGGAGGTAATAGATACTTCTGTTTCAGATGGTTTGGCTGCTTGTGTGGTTACGCGTGCTCAGTCACATCAATTGGGTAACATTAGCTAAGCTGACATGGTGCTTGCCCCAGTCTTTGCCAGTGAGAAAGTCCAGTTTTCCTCCAGGGGATTCCTCCAGCTCCTCTCTATCCTATTCCTGTTATGGGAAAGCCATTCGAGCAAGTGATCGCTGACTGTGTTGGCCCGTTGCCTAGGACTAGGTCACATAATCAGTTTTTACTCATACTTCTGTGTGTATGTACTAGGTAATCAAAAGCTATACCCCTTGGCAAGTTCCACTTACACCTTGATTTTGAACCTTGCCAAGTATGAGTTTGGTAAAGCGATGGTCACATATCTTGGTAAGAAGGGTTGGACAGGGTCAAGTCCACCCTCTTAATGCCAAGGTCGGTTTTCCTCAGCTCACGACCCATCGTGTGCTCCAAAGATTGCTAGGCATAGCTGGATATTACTGAAGCTTCTGCCAAAACTTCTTTACTATAGCTGCCCCTCTGATAATGTTGGTTTATGTGTTCACTAATGACAACGCTTATTTTAAACCGCATGAAGAATCACAATCACCGACTTATGTGGTGGGAATTAATAATCCATGGCTATCATTTAGTGACCCAACATGAGGCCAATTTTTGTTACATTTTGTCAGTTGATTGAACAACTACTCAATCTGCTCAATTTGTGTCACAATCACCTTACAGTTTTTCTCTTTATGGGTGGGAGAATAACATCCCCACATTTGTGCATATGTGGTATTGTTTGTTGTGTGTTTTGTTCCTCTCTATGTCTCTCTCCCAGACTGTGGTCCTGTAGCACTGTAGACTGTAGCACCCCAACTATTTAAACCTCCTGGTTCCCTCCAGCGAAGAGAGAGGTGATTCCAAGAGGAAAAAAAAAAAAAGATACATTGTTGTATTTTGTGAGCTATTATCCATAACAGAGTCAGATTGTTTGTAAAGCTCCGACCCAGTCTAAATTTTAATTACCCTGTTTGGTTAACCCCTTGTATTTTGTTTAATCCTGTCAGGTATCCATTTTGCCCCGCTTATATTTAGCCCAGGAGAGGGCAAGGTAGGAAGGTAAGATGCCCATGAGCTTACATCTCCATCACGCAGTATTGACTTTGTATATATTCCCTAGGTCACTTTCCACAACCGGGTGCCACCACGTGTATTTTTGAGCTAGTTAAGGGGGGACGGATAGGGACTTAGATTTGAATTAAGACAGTAAGTTTGTCATGAGGTGCGGAGCACCAGAGCAGGGATGAACCCAAGTGAAGCTCCCACGTAGATTGAGTCCCGGCCAGACACGGCTTTCAAAGCCACAGCAAGGAGACTTGAAGTTCAAAATAAACATGAACTTTAATAATCCATTGCATGGAACCAGGTACATGGAAACACAAGAAAAATTACTTCCAACCACAAAATCTTAGTGAGAGGGTTATAAGGAGAACAAAAACCAAGTTGGGAGGTGCAGGGCGAATGAAAACAAAGAGTGAAACGAAACAGTGCACTTGAGAATGTTAATTGATTAATTTGGTGATAGAAAAACGTGACGGAAGAGGTGAAGGTGAACCGTGACAAAGTTCTGATTCAATTAATTTTAGTCTCTTTAGTTTGTCCCTTTCCCCTTTCATTGTTTAGTATTAAACCTTCTTTTTTTACCTGATCCGTTGTCAGACAAACGCAAGAATATCGCATCCTAAACAATCCTGTTTCAGTTCCATTGTCAAAATTTTCAGCTAATTTGTTAATTTAATAGGTGAGACTGACATTCATTTGATATTTATTTTAATGGCGCAAGGCATCATGCCTAATTTAATTGCAGAGACTGGAACAAAGGAATAACCTGGGCAGCAACCCCACTACCTGCGCCTTCTACGCCAACTCTGTGTGGTATTTATACCTGCTTATCTAAATGGATCCAGAGCTGTCAGTAACTCGTGACCATGCCAGCATGAATACATATCAACAAAGGCGATGGTATAGATTAGCTGGGAGGGAGATGCACCTACGCATGGCTCAAACATGACTCCTCCTGTCCTTTATTTACAATACAAAGTGGTGAATATAGATGAAGGTCAGAAACACTACAATGACTGCAAATAGGCCAAATAGAAAATAAGTAATCCTTTTCACCTAATTAGAAACATTACAACTGCAGCTCTCCTCCGTCAGCTGCAGGATGGGAGAGGGACTTTTATTGTGACACAAAGAAAGGCAGATTATTTTCTGGCAGTGCCAAAATCGCTGAGGCGTGACAGGCCAGTCTCCTGTTCCCAGCACAGCACACAAGACAACCATCTGAAAATGCCTCTTCATTTTCGCCCCACATAAAACCTTTGTTTCATAAACCAGTCGAAATCCTCCTGTAACAAATTATGTAACATTCCTACTTTAGAATTTCCCATCTCTTCCATGTTTGTGTTAGTGTGTTTTGAGGTAGAGGGCCTATACTGAATTGGACAAATAATGAAAATAATTACACTAAAATGATTTGTTTTAAGGGATGCAGGAGTCTATTTCCAAGGATACTGCAGAAGAAATACATTTTAATGGCTTGCATGCTCCAGCACCTTCTGCAGGATTGTGGGTATACTGCATTTCAAGGTCAAACTAGCAAACAGCATCCTAATAGTACACTTCAGCATGTAGGAGATTTTCCACAGCATTGGTAATTAGAACGTTAATTCATGCATTATAACATATTACTGCGGTTCAGCGAACACTCTTAATCCTTTATCAACTTTTTTCTTGAGGTTCAGTGGATGTTAATGGAGAACATATACCAGTATGCAGTACTAGAGCACCGTGCAGATAGCATTACCATTTTTCTCATACAATCTCCCAGGACCTTTGTTTAGAAAACTCATCTTTCACTTATCACATTGCTCTTGACAAAGAGACAAAGAAAAACTTATAGAGGGCTCAGCCGTATCACCGTTACAGAACATTGTATTAACAATGACAAATACCAACAAGCACCTATAGCACTCCAGCAAGACTACTGTAGAATCATTTATTAGGCTTAATGATATATCCAGTTTACTAGCCATATAATCACTAAATTACCTACCAGAACATACATGAGATACCTCTTAGGAGTGATATTTTCTGGAGAAGTTCTCATTCCAGAGGCTTTTTTTGCCAAGGAAGAGTAAGTAATCGGCAGCTCAGATATGCAACCATTACAGGGAAAGGGATTCTAATGGGACTGTTGTCTCTCAAAACAGAACTGAGAAAGAGCGCTTTAAAACCACTAAAACTGCAAAGCAGCTCTTTTCTGATGGAACAGACAGGGACAGTCTTCAAAGGTTTCACCATCTCTTTCATATTATCCTGTTGCTTGACAGCAGATCAAGCATAACAACAGGAAGAGTTGGGAGAACAGGTACTGTTTCAACCTCTGTGGGAGTCTACACGTGTGCTCACCCCTGTGGAGGTCTGTGAGAGCGAACATCCTCACCTGTGTTAGACTATGTTTGTGTATGCACAGAAACAGCAATTTCTAACCTCTTTGCCGAGGTCCTCTCGGATAACTTGCTGGATCTCCTCCAGAGTGCTCTGTGGAGCCTGGCTGTGCAGCACCTTCAGGGTGCTAGTGTACTCCTCCGGCAGCAGGTACTCCAAGGCGCCCAGGTGCTGGCCCACCTTGATGAAGGTACCCCGGTTGGCACAGCACAGCTCTTTCAGACGCTCGGCCGAGCGTCGGTGTACCTGTATGGACAGGGAGACAGGGTCAGTCCAAGCAGACTAGTGCACCATGAAGTGCCTTTGAAATGGTACTAAAATACATACCACTTCTGTTCAACCTGAATGTCAAGAATAGATATAGGCATATAGAACAGCAATTTCCCAGCTTTTTCCATTTTGTGAAGGGCCATTAAACAAGATGTCATTTTATACTTGTGTTCCTCGACAGCTGCTGGAGTTGGTATTGCTCATGGTATTGGATTCTATTGAGATTCTAGTAAACAAACAGGTGGCAAAAACAGAAGTGCCCAAATACGGTATTACTATAGCCTAATATTAGGGAGTAGTATTGTATTTTTTAATTACAGTTATCTATTGGAATTTGACTTCACAGTTTCAGAAGAAATAATCTTGTTTTAATGGTTCAATGGTATCAAAGTATATTTCTTGAAGAACATAAATTAAAATTTCTCCTTGGCCTTTTTCACCATGATCACATACATTTTTCACTCATTTTCTGAGTCCTCAGTGAGGTGAAAGTCAACTTATTTCCATCATCCAGGATTAAAATAAAGCCTTCTACATACAGGGTGGTAGATTAAAAAGCTGCCCAAGAGGCATTTTCCTGTGTAATGTCTCCTGGGTCAAATATGTTGGGGATTTTCTGTATACCCAGGAGGAAAAACAGAGAAGGTTACGAAAAGGTTTTCATGCCTGTTGCTTTGAGGGCATAAGTAAGGAGGTTTACAGGGGCGGGAGGGGTGCTGATGGCACAGTCAGTCTGCTCTGGGTCTGCCAGGGTTTCTCTGGAGAGTGGGTTTTCCTCTCAATACCAACTGCCCTCTTCAATCCCAGGCAAGCCACTGGCCCATCTTTCTCTATTGCTCCTGCCCTTCACCTGTCGTTTGCAGATACAAAGCCCCCCATAGTCAGTCTGTCTGCGCAGCCATGTTGTTTTCTTAAGGAGGAGTGAAGGGAATTCTCTGCAATTTGCTGACGTGTTGCAGGCTGCAGGCCCTGGCCCACTCTCTGAAAGAAGCATGGTACAACCCCAGCATTCTGTATAAAAGCCTATTAGCCCTTCTAGAACGTCCCCATTTATGCTTCTACACATTCTTTTGCCTTAGAGCGATCACTGTCCCCCTTTTTCCCCACGTTTGTGATCAAAAGATGAAAAAATAAGATGATATCAAAATAATGTTAAAATGAAGATAACATGGATAAAGGGAACACAGTAAGCATATATTGACCCTTATAGACAGAAGATAAGGAACTGTTTTCTGCAATTTATTGTTTCATTTGAAAGTCAATTTCTCTCAAAAAATATAAAGCAGTTTTAACATTTTGTGCTAGCCTTGGCAAACACTGTTGTCTAGTGGCCGAAATCTGTAACTGCAGTCCATTAAATACAGACCGTAGCTCAGAGGGCACCAGATATTGGGTTTCCACTACTTGACGGCCCGACCTCAGTAAGCCACACACCTGTCAATCGATTCCAGGATAAAGAGTGGGAAGGATCAGCAGCTGAGTGTGTGGGAGGAGCCAACAAAACAGCAGCTCAGAAAGAGAAATGCAGAAATAAAGATGCCGACATATAACAAAGTGCTGACTCTATAAATAAAAAAATCACATTCCTATCTGGAAGCATATATTAGCCTTCACGACTGACCAGCAAGCTCAACCAGATCAAACAGATACAGCATGGATAGAGAACTATTGCCTAAATTAGTAAATAAATCCATAAATAGAATGTACTATTTTAAATAAAATGTTATTTTAGAAACTAATTCAATTTTAGAAACTAATTCTCAATTTAAATCAGATGTCACATTTCTCTGTCTGAGTATTAAAGGAACCAGTGATATGAGGTTTCCCAGTTCCTACAACAGTTCCACGATGCCAGTGCCAATTAGCTAGGCCTAAATGCCTGGAGGTTTAACTGCCATTTGGGATAATAAAATGGAAGTGCTCAGTCCCAGGGTTTTCACGTTGAATCAAACACCATCTGCTGGATAATTGTCTCCCCTGCTCTTACCTCCCTGTTTTAAACAGACTGGGGGTGGGGGCTGCACTAGGGAGACAATACAGTGCAGCTCAATTACCCTGCATTCCCCCTTCCGTCCCACCACACCTCCCCCCCCCCCCCCCAATCACCAGGGCCACACAAAGCCCCCTGCTCTGACAAGCACAGTCATTTGCAGGGACATTAATGACATATTTCAGAAGCAGACAGAAGCCATTAGATGGTCTTTGAAAAATGCTATGTAGGGCCATCATCAGAACGTATTATTGTGAGTTGACTAATAGGAGGAACAAAGGTCACGTGAATGCCCTGTCTTTTCGAGGACAATGCATGTAAAGAATGGGGAAGGCTTTCTAAAAAAAAAAATCCAAAACCTGGATTTGGACATTCATTTGTGAAAATGTGGCAGAGAAAAACACCATTTCTCCACTCTGAATACATTAGGGGCATAGTAGCAAAAATAACCCCAACCATTTCTTTCAAGCACATTATGTCTGTTGCTTCTTGTTTGCTGCAAACATTATAAATGTAAAATAATTGATAGAAGTTTGTTTTAAAACATTAGCAAACTCATGAGAAATTTTTAAATAATGAGAAAACAAATATATATATATATATATATTTTTTTTTTTTTTTTTTTTTTAACTAGGTAGCTAGTTCTAAAGTCAAAACCTCAAGACCATGCTTGCTTTGTAAATTTGTCCTAACTGAAAGCACTGAAATCAGATTTTGTATATCTTCATTTATTTCAGCCTACACAACGTAAACTTTACTGAAACTTATTTTGCTGAAACAGGTATCCTCTAAACTAGTTAACCAAAAACAATACTGACATACACAAGCTACAAACCTAAAATATTCTACAGTCTTGCTGAGAGAATTTTGCCTAAAAAACACATTATCATCTGTTTTCTAACTCCACAATCTACCCTGGACATTTCTAAATTCATAATTTTACTTATGTGTCAAATTTCACTGCGCTGGTTGTTACTTTGCTAACTACCACCTACCTAAGCATTGTTGCAGACCATGTATACCCTTTCATAGCAACGGTATTCCCTGATGGCATTGGTCTCTTTCAGCAAGATAATGCGAAAAACACAAAGCAAAAACCGTTCAGGAATGGTTTGAGGAACACAACAACGAGTTCAAGGTGTTGACTTGGTCTTCAAATTCCCCATCTGTGGAATGTGCTGGACAAACAAGTCCAATCCATGGAGGCCCCACCTCGCAACTTATAGGACTTAAAAAATCTGCTGCTAACATCATGGTGCCAGATACCATAGGACACCTTCAGAGGTCTAGTGGAGGTCAGGGCTGTTTTGGAGGCAAAAGGGGGACCTATACATATATTAGGCAAGTGGTGTATGGCTGATCAGTGTATGTGTGTGTGTGTGTGTGTGTGTGT
>JAOVYW010001019.1:0-16816 GCA_025775045.1 Hiodon tergisus | reverse complement strand
ACCAAGGCACTGGAGGACAGGGCTGCATAGAGGCATGCAAACACCAGTATATTTCTCTGCCTTGCTTTCTGACTGATCCTGTGTCTGAACACTTAGCTGTTGCATTAAGATAATTTTGTATTCCACATGACTATAAGCTTGGGAAAACAATCTTGATTTAATAGGAATGCGTTAGCTACTCTCATAGCCTCTACAATGATACGAATAGAGAGTTTGTGGAATGCGTCTCTACCTTATTCCAAATATTTTTCAGTTAAAATTTCACCTTTAAAATATGTGTACCTTTTCAAAAATTGTGCACCCCTAAAATGGCTTTTGCCATGTGTGTTTTTTCGCCCACAAATACAGAACTCTCTTCTGTAATTCTCTCTTCAAGCATTCATTAAATACAACCCTTAGCTTCCGATATAACGTATCTGAGATTATGATTAATTTTGCCAGTCAATGCATGGCCTGCATATTGCTTCTATCATTTTATCGTTACAATCAGCTCTGTGGCTTTCACAAATCTTTCACTGTAGACATGAATTCTAAAACAAGTTTTTTTTTTTTAAATGGGAAACGCATCAAGTCAAGAAAAGTGATCATTGACTAGCGCCAGAGAAAAATGGGAGTCTCGGAGGACACTGGGTTCTAAGGATTTCATCTCTGCATATTGTCTGGTTCCAGTGAGATTGCCGTGCATACTACAAGGAGACTAAATACAATGAGAAATCTGGCTGCTTGCATAAGGAACAAATCATGAAAGAAGGATTCTGAGTTTTTACACTTAAGCGTAGGGTAAGGGGGGGATTGTGTGAACATGAATATTTAAGCCTGAAATGACTTTGCTGAATGTAATTTTCAATAGCTCTAAGTAATGTGCATTTCCTCTCAAGGATGCGCAAGGATTAACATACACTAATTTGATTGTCAAACGTAATTCTTGGCTTCGCCTGTTGATTTTTTAAAAACACTACATAATTAACATAGTAAAATTTGCAATTAGATTTCTGTCAATGCACCATTATTGCTCATAGCAGTCTTAAATGTTGGATTTACTGAAAAGTAATAAATGGAAATATTTCTCTTTCTATTGAGAATGTATGATTTTCCCAATTTACTATATTCAGTTTTCTGGAAACAGTAAGTAAGAACAACTGTAAGAATTTTAAAACAGGCGTGGGAATGGTTCATGTACAATGCTGTGTGAGTCGTCATCATTCAACAATATCAAATAAGTTTTTCATTTTCCAAGAAAGAATATTGGTTAAGCATTACCAATAATGGGAGTCTCCAACTAACACAAGAGTTACGTCCTAGAACAATATACTTTGAGGCAAAGTCATGTTAAACAGGCCCAAATCATAAGTCATAAGAAATAATATCAATTGGGAGGGGGTTAACTCCCAAACTCAATCAACACGTTTATAATTTTACTTTTTTATTTAGACTATATTTTGTTTATGGCTTTTTGTTTTGGCCTTTGTGAATAAATATTTAATTCATGAAAGATATTTACCAAGAAAAGAAACAATGATAAAAGAAAGTTAATCCATGACTGATTTTTTCGAAATAGTTTGCGTTGGGGGTGAAATTGAGCCAATAGCAACCTGTACGGAAATTTTAAAAAACCTGGTACACTATACCAGTAAATTATATTTGAATTAAGCAGTATTTGTGTCAAATATAACTTGCATTGGGGTGAATAATAGAGAACACGAGGGAGTTCTGTAAATGGCATAAAAGTCATTTAAAATATAATAAGGGTTGAAAAGGAGCTTATTCAAAGTGCCTGTATGTTATAAAAACCCTGGTTACTGGCTCATCCCAGCAGTAAATAGCCAATTAACAGGCGAGTGTCTTAATATCAAAGTAAGATTTATCTGGACACACTGAGTGGTGTGACCATTATCGTGTTATCATTTATTTTGGAATGAATACAAGATACAAGTCCAAAAAGAAACAAGAAGAGGAAATGTACTTCCCTATTTAAAACATATCACGTTCGTTCAGAAATCATGTTTAACTGAGATTTAGTCGAAAAACATGTTGTACCAGATTCAAGTTTGTTGGATACATGTTTCTCAGAGTACCTGTATATTTAATTTTTAATGTCAGTTATAACCTGGTCCTGAATATATACCTTCCCAATTTTATTTTCCCCCAACTGTAGGACCAATGCAGGAGACCATCTATGACTTCTGGAGAATGGTGTGGCAGGAGAACACAGCCACCATCGTCATGGTGACCAACCTTGTGGAAGTTGGAAGGGTAGGTGTAGTACAATGAAAGGAGTTTGCCTTGATGGCCAGTGATGGTCACCTGAGCTCTTAACTGTATCAGTCCACTAGTTATTGTCTGAATTTTGAGTCTCATCTGTAAGAGTGTTATTGATTTCCAGCGGACTGGAAAACTGTGCTTGGCACCCTGTATGACTAGGATTGGTAAACTGTAAACTCCTAAACTTTTGCAAAGCTTTGGTTCAGCTATCTTTTGGTTAACACTCTCTAAAATGTGTGATCTTGCCTCCTATTCGAATGAGAAAATTCAGCAGTGGCTTTCAAATCAATAACGTCTTGGCCCTGATGGACTTGCAGCGCTAATGCCCAGCTATGGAATGCCTGAGGGGGGAAATCTGTTTACAATGTGCAGTGCTAGCCAATACTCAGCAGAAGGTGCAGAGATTTATAGCAGTTATATGAGGTACTTTAGTCTGGTACCAGGTTTTTTAGTCCAAAACACTGTGCCTGTCACTCTTTGTCACATCTGCCCCTACACCCACGTAATCTTCATCCACCAGCTTGTAGGACAGTCCTCCATACCTACAATTTTTATATCCAGCCAATGAACTCGCACTGCTGTATCACAGCCATCTGCTTAGATTCTTCAATGATGAACTCTGGGAATTCTTTGGCCCTGCCAGTTGTACGGACTAATTTCATCTGGATCATTCCAAGTTGGAGATTTTTCAGTTTGTAAAGGTACCAGAACCGTATGAAAAAAAGAACTTGCCAGGACTACTCTAATGGGCTTCATAATTCAAACTCATTACTAAACAGCATTGCTGATTTGAGTAATAAGCAGTTTAATGTGTTTCTGTGAATTTCAATCCAATATAAAATACTCATGCTTTATTATAAGGCATCTAATGTGCCTGAGAAAAATTGTAATGAATTTATTTATTTTTCCTTGATGCAAAAATCTAATTATACCACTGATTAATGTAAAAGCCACAGAAATAACAGTACTGATTCTGGAAGTACTTGGCCCTACCTGTTTTTGCCAACTTTTTTGAGTGGGTACTATTAGGGGGATTAAGGGATTTCCCTTTCCACCTAAATTTACTTGGTTTTAACAGAAACCATGCTTTTTAAAAATTAGTTTACCATTAAAAGTGATACCTAAAAAAACCTAAAATGCTTAATTGGCATAAAGAAAACTGCATTAATCAATTAATGTGTGCATACATTGAACTGAGCTTTTTCAATCAATATATTTGTAAGAAGCTATGACATCGTATATTCCCATAATACAAATTTGCGATAGCTGCTTATATTTTGAAATATATGTAATGTTACATAAATTTCTTGAATACAATAATTACAATTAAAGGAATGTATTGTCAGTAATATCCAGAGGACATCCACAACACAATGTGTAGGCTTTACATTTACATTACTTTGCATTAATAAGTTATACAAACGGTTGTACTTCTCTGTACTTCGGACACCTAAAGAGTCAATTTTTCTGCGTGTTACAAGCCATTCGAGGAGGCAGAAGAGAGGAGGCTTGGAGAATCTGTAAAGGTAATTGCCTGAAATGTTTGTACTTCTACGTTTATGGCTCACATGTAATTAATGTATTTTGTCAGAAAAGGGGCACAGAAACAAACATATTACTACTACTGCAATTACAGTATTTTGGACTGATAAACACAAAATTTTCCTGCAACAAGTTTAAATTACCTTTTATGAAAAATATATTGCATATTTAGGGCTTGACCTTCTCACAGGTGAATTTTTAATCTAGTGTCGTATGATGTTATCCATGTCTATTAATGTCTACTACCTAATGATGTGCCTTGTTGAGAAGAATACAAACCTAGCCTGGTCAAAACAAGACACCTCTTAATTTCTTAGATTAGCTATGGAGTTTCATTTCTCATTAGGAATATTGAAGTAAAACTGTTTTTTAATGTTAAACAAGGAGAAGCTTGTGTTTCTCCACTACACTCTTCGTTGTCTTGCCATCAGCTATGATGACGTGTACAGTCATTCAAGTGATTAAATGTCTAACTTGTCAGAATACGTCTGTTTCTTTCTGGGTCACAGGCACTGATGTAGTTTGTTGCTACCATGTAGTAGCATGGATTAGTTTTGTTGTAATTTGAAGAAAAATCCAAATTTGAAAAGTCTAATTTGTGTTTTTGTTTTGTTTGTATTGTTAAAAAAAAAAAATTTTATAATTTGAAATTAGATTATATAGTTAATTGTTCTGCAGATACATACCAATAGACATGATTAATCAGGCTTATTTGTGTTCAGGACAAACTAGTTTCCAGGTATAATCATGTGGCTTTGTTTTAGTGTTCAGCCTATGCTTGAGCATGTACTGAAACTTTCACAAGCTACAATTCCCGCTATGTGTGGCATCTCTATTTTGTAAGAATACAAGCGGATCCTCAGGCTTCTTTTGTAACGTTGATTATTTTTTATTTTTTATTTTTTAATACTAATGGGATTTTGACTATCCTTGTGTGATAAGAAGAAAAGACTGGGAGGCATTCAGATGCAGAATGATTTACAAGTTCCTGATATGAGAATAGAAAATAATTAATGTGAGAATTACCCTGAAATAATTAAATGAGAAACCTATTTACAGTTATTTTGTGAAGTGGGCAGCAACATTTAAAGAAGCCTATCTGTACTTTTGAAAAAACTGTACTTGTGTTATGTTGGGCATGTTATATTTTATATTGTTAAAATGTTACACTTTTAATATATACCATTGGAATGTGAGGGACATTACAAAAAAGTATGTAGAGTTGGCAGCACAGAAAAATTTTGGGTCATCATTATTTACTGAGACAGTATGACTTTAGAAACGTTTAAGGGCAAGATTGATAGTTCGCTTTCTATTTTGCTTTATAAATGTGCATACATTTAAATATACATGCATGTATTTATCATAAATATTATGCGACTGGCGACTAAATATTCATTATTTAAAATAACTGCATATTCACATAGCATTTTAAAATTTTCGAATGGACCTTTTTTTTTTTCGTTTGTACCACGCAATTTGTTTATTTATTTATTTATTTTTCAGGACAGTAAAAGGGAATTATTTATCAATGTTAACATTTTTTTTTTTTAATCAATTAATTAATTAATTAATTTGAAAGAGGTGGCCTAAATGGAACACAAAAGTCGCTACTGTGATGACCAAATGAGGGAGGAAACTGTTGAAAGAATAGGTAAAAAGAAAACTGACTCCCAGAGAAAACGCAGCAGAGAGCAGTAGGGGGCAAGTTGAAGATCTGGGTTGGATTAGATAACTCCTAGTAGAGACTGCTTGTTATCTGGGCCACCTCTGAAATGTTTTTTTCACTTTTTACTCTATGATTTCTCACACTTTGCTTAAAATAGTCTAACTTTTTATTATTTGTTAAGAAGTATACTTTTGTGTACATCACATATTTGTTTTCAACATGCTCGTGTTACAGCCAGTAGCATCTCGGATTAATTTTGAACTGATTAAAGTGATCATGATGGATTACATCTTGTGGCATAATGTTGTTACAGATATTGACCGAATGCTTTTACCTTGTAATATTAATGTTGCTATACATTCAAATGTAAATCAATAGGTAATATGACCAGATGAAATTCTCCCCTTCCCTTCCACCCTCCAGCAACCTAGTCTAGGTCTTGATAGTGTTGATAGTGTAACGATAGTGTTCCTTGATCTACCAGAAAGGGAATTATCTATCAGCACATCATTTTTGAATAGCTGGGATGCTGTGGAAGATCACTGCCATCTCAATTCCTTCCCAAAGGTGAAGTGCTGCAAGTACTGGCCTGACGACACAGAGATCTACAGGGACATGAAGGTGACACTCATCGAAACCCAACTGCTGTCCGAGTATGTCATCAGGACCTTTGCTGTGGAAAAGGTAAGAGATCAGGTACCTACCCCCAGATCAAATATTCAGGGGCTGAGAGGAAAATAGATTAAACAAATATTTACCTCAAGGGGTGGCACACTTTGAGTATGTGAAGAAAATTACTTTCTCAATTAATCAAACTTTGTTGTTGCGCATTTTTGACATTTATAATTTGTCGCAAAGTGGTGAACAGATTTAATCAAAAACCAGAAAATTGAAAATAGTTCCCTGGCTTTAGTGGCAACCTAGAGTGCACTACTGGTGGTTTGTTATTGGTTCATGGCTCTGACTGCCCAGACAACACTAGAGATGATACCCCTCTTCAGATTGTTCATAGCTTATCTCTCCCATGCCAGGGAGATGGAGCGGAATACAAGACCAAGTTTCTTACATTGTTTGGGCTGGAGAAATCCCATTTTGCCACTGAAATCATAAAACTATGGTAATACCTCAATTTCCTTAGCTCCAGATGGCAATTTTCAGTAATAAAGTTTTGTGGCAGTGGGAAAAGTGTTTTTTGTCAACTTAGTACTGTAGTACTATGACACATGCAAAGGAAAGCCTGGTTATGTCCATACATCATTAAATACATAATATTGTCAAATTACATTAGTAATAATAAATCAAATGTTCTCAGTAAGCATGCAAAATCTGAATATTCCTTTGAGCGTGATGATGTGGATTATTTAGAAGTCTAAGGTGTGTCGGATCACCCAGACACTGCCTAGATTAGATATGTCCTCCAAAATTAGCTGAAGACTGCGAAGGAGGAAGCTGGTTAGGGCTGTCACCGTGAGGCCAACGGCAGCTTTAAAAGACCTTTACAATTCAATGGCTGTGGTAAATGTCCATGAGTCAACAATTTTCCAGTCACTCAAAAAGCTGGCCTATATGGTATAATGCAAAATATATTTTTTTAAGGGCCATTTCTTCCAAACAAGCAGATTACCTAGCAAGCACCTAGTGAAAAGCCAGACGCTGAATTCAGACACATCATATAATGGGGATCATTTGCATCAACTTGGACTGGGAGGGGACATGGGATGGAGAAAAGTACGGACAGCTCCAAGAAAACCTGTTTCAGTCTTCTTAAGGCTTAAAACTTGGATAAAAATTCGAAAGAGACAAAAACCCAAAGTGCAAAATCTAATTTAGTGAAAGTGAATATTCTTGAGTTCAATGGCCCTCTCAAAGCCCTGATTTGAGTCAGGTAACAGTGTGCAAGCAGGTTTCCAGAACTTAAGAGACTATGCCTTTGATTAAAATTGACTAAAATGACACCATCCAATTGTTCAGTTGGTGGAGATTTATCCAGAAAGACTAACAGCGGTAATTGCTGCCAAAGGTGCCCCCAAGTATTAACTCAGGGGTGAATACTAATGCAGTTCAATCTTTATTATCCTTTGCCTCTTTGCCGATCTTTTCATCCATTAGAAGTGTTTGAGCACTCAAGTTTAAAATAAAATTATTTTAAAAGTACATAATTTGCACTTTAAACAGAAGGTTGATAAACAATTATCACTTAAAAAAAACACTCATAACTGATGTTGATTGGTATGTGTAGAAGTAAATGCAGTAGTAGTAGTTTAAAATAAACGGGATTATGTCCTAAATCAATTACCTTCAGCAAGCAGGGTAAATAAGCCAACAGCATTGAAAATAAACTAGGTGATTTTTATTTATCGCTATGTCCTACTCTGGATCTGGAAGAAAAAGCAATTTTCTTCATAGCGGTTGTTATTTTTGTTTCTATAAAAAAGCACAAGAGCATATATATTCATATAATTACTTAGAATATTTCCAACATGACAGGTAGATATGCTGGAGTCCCTTTAAAAAAAAAAGTATAAATCCAAGTTAGTTTGTCACTCATTGCTAGCATATGGTCACATTATCATTGAAACGACGGCCAAAGCCAACCATGGTCTCTAAAATTTAGGCTCTAGCTTTAGATAGTCGGCTTTGGTTGTTAGATTTTATTTAAAAACAATGTTTTAATTAATCAATTTGCATACATACTATTGGGTTTCCTATTCAGCAAATTACAAAAAAAAGAACCTAACCATTACGTGACATATGAGTGCATACATTAAATATATAAATACATCTGAAATGTTTGCATTACTGCTGTGTTGTAATACTATGTGTTTTTTTAAAGCCAGGTTTTGTCTGAAATTTTCCCAGCTTGGCTTTCTTCATCCTCACTCTCTCCTGTAGTTAATGTTCCTGGCACATAGATAATGCAGCTATCTTTAGAAAATGGATAAATCATATCCATATTTGTGTATCTCATCCTATTGTACTCTGAGCTGTTATAGAGGCTTTCCAATTTTCCTAATCCCTGTGGGTTTTTAAGATATGACTATTTTCAGACCCCATGGATCTTTGATTTCAAGTCTTTCAGTTGGGTTTCTGATTGGCAGATCACATTTTACTCAATTGTAGAAGAGAATAAATTTAGCTACGGTCTTCCTTAGCTTTTTTCCCATCAGCCTTCATGTTCTGAGAGTGCAATTAAAACTAAATCCAGATCACTAAACCCAGTGTTAGTAGCAGATTAGTGTGCAGTACTACCAACCAATCTCTTATCATTTAGTTATGTGGGCAGCCGCATGCCATTGTGGGTAAGGAATTAGACTTTTCTCAAGACAGCTGACAGTTAAGATCAGATGGTAGGCACTGTTGTTGTGGCCCTGAATAAGGTTCTTATCCTGAATTTCTTTAGTACAAATTGAACCTCCTCTACATAAACTTTGTGAGTAGAGCGTCCTGCAAATTGCTAATCTCCCGTTTGCTTGACTGATGTTATTTAGTTATTTTCACCTGCACGTTGCGAAACTGAAACATTGAGTATATTATCCCAGTATCTTTAGTTGACTTCTCTCTGTTTTTTTTATATATATTGACAACAACTTTGCTGTATTTTTTATTTTGGCTACCCTACATGCCACTATGTGATGTGAGTTAAATGTTTGCTGAAAAAAATGATGCAATGCGTCAGGCTTGCCATTGTCGTTAAAGTATTGAATATTTGATTTTGCTAAAGTAATGACATGGCTCTCTTTCCTTGTTGTCTATACTGTTATTTTATGTATTTATTTATTTGGAATATCTGAGTCCATGTAAATTACATTCTATGTAATCAATTTAATTTGACTTGTAATAAGCAGGGCCCTCCCTTTGTACTATTTGTATCTATCTAGCAGTCTGAGCCTGTGGTTACTTATTCCTTTTTGGTTTACCTGCTTCTCGTTCTCTTATTTTTATTTTTTAAATATATTTTTATTTTCAATGTTTTCGTGTGTGTGTGTGTGTGTGTGTGTGTGTGTCTGTCTATGTGGTGTTTTGTCTGTCTGTTCTGCTTGTTGCTCTCACTCTTCATCCCCATTGTCTTCCTTATCCCAATTCAGTTTCCTAAGTGTTTTGATAGGCTTTAATTGAGTCAGTTAAAGGTTTAAAGATTATTCATCTTAATGTTAGGAGCCTTATTTCAAAAATTGATCTTCTCAGAGCCTGGGTCACTCTTCACAAATCCAATCTTATTACTATTTCTGAAACATGGCTACACAATAAAATCACTGATGCTGAAGTTGAGATTGACAATTTTGTTTTGTTTAGAGCTGATAGGGCTTCTAGAAGAGGTGGGGTGGCAGCATATATTGCTTCAAATATATGCTTGTCTTTGTGTGTGTTATTCCTAATGTAGAGCCAGTTCTTTTTGAATGTCTTTTCACTAACATTATTCTTCATGATAAGAAACATTTAATCATCGGAAACATTTATAGGCCTCCCTATGCCCCCCTGCTGACTCCACAAAGTGTATATTATCAACTATTAGTTCACTTAAGAGGCATAAGGAATTGATTATCTTGGGTGACTTTAATAGAAAGTGGATCGATCGTTCCTCCTCCATCGATAGAATATATTTGGCAGTGTAAACCTCACTCAGTTAATAAACGAACCTACTAGAGTGAACTATCGGTCCTCCTCTCTGTTGGATTGGATCCTTGTAACTAATCCTGAAAGAATAATTCAATCTGGAGTTATGTCAGATTGTCTAAGTGATCACTCTGTTATATTTTGTGTCTGGAAAATTTAAATTCCTAGTTCCCCTCCTAAATTTATTAGACTGAGACAATGTAAGAATATTAATGGAGATAATTTTATTCAAGACTTAACTGATATTAACTGGGATAGATTTTGGTTAATTCCTTTTGCAGACGATGCATGGAACTTCTTTTATTCAGAAGTCACTAATGTAAATAAACATGCACCCGTGAAAATAATCAGAGCTAAAGGCAGACCTTTAACCTGGATCACCTCACATCTAATCAGTCATTTTAAACAAAGGGACAAAGCCTGGGAAAAATATTGCTCATCTAAAGATCCTGCTGATTGGGAAACCTACAGATACCTGAGGAATTTATGTAAGACCCAAACAAAGAATGCAAAATCCAATTACTATAAAGATAGCTTTTCCCAAGATTTTCAAAACCCCATACAGTTTTGGAATCAATTGAACCGTATTCTTAATTAAACTAACAATTTCCTCATAAAACAGTTAAGAATTGGTGGCTCCCAACACTCTGATTCTTATAGTATGGCTGGTTTCCCAAACCTTAGTAACCCTAATGCTACTTTCTCTTTTAGAAAAATCTTGCCTGTTGATGTTCTTTACGCTATTCGTGAATTAAAAGAAAACTGTAGTGCTGGTCCAGATGGTTTTGAAGCCAAACTTGTTAAACTTGCCGCTCATGAATGTATCCCCTGCAGATTTATTTAATTTGTCTCCGTCTTCTTGTTCAGTTCCTTCTATATGAAAATGTGCCAGAGTTACTCCTCTATTCAAAGGTGGAGACCTATCATATGTGAATCATTATCGACCTGTTTCTATTATTTGTACTATAGCCAAAATCTTTGAGAAACTTATTTTTAATCAATTATCTCAGTACATAAATCAATATTTTATCTCCATTCCAGTCAGGTTTTAGCCCTAACTTTTCCACCACCTCAACTCAACTAAAATTGATTAACGATGTATTCTCGTCCTTTTGCCAACTCACAAGGCATTCGATATGGTTGATCACTATCTACTTCTTGATATGCTCTATTCTATTAGTTTGAATCAAATCAAAATGCTCTCCTTTGGTTTAATGCTTATCTTCATAATAGACGTCAGTGTGTTGTCTTTCAGGATTCACAGTCTGACTATGTAATTGTTGAAAAGGGCGTTCCGCAAGGCTCCATCTTGGGACCTCTTCTTTTTTCTATTTTCATTAATGATCTACCTCAAATATGCTCCAATTGTTATGTTCATCTTTATGCTGATGACACTGTAATTTACACTTCTAACTCTGATATATTACAAATCCAAAATTCTTTACAGCTCAATTTCAACCTTGTATTAAATAAGATTATTATTAAATTATTATATTAAATAACATATTGCTGTCTGAGGTCACTTTATTGTTCAATTAATTGTTTTACATTTCAAGTAAATATAAGAATAATCTCCCAGTTGATACTACCCATTATTGATTATGTTGACATTGTCTATCAGAACACCTCTGACACATACTTTAAACCCCTTAAATGTATTTCATTCTGTATGTAGATTTGCTTTGCAGTGTCCATATGTAACTCATCACTGTTTCTTATATGAATCCCTTAATTTCATTGGGTTCAGTTAATCTTTAAATGTGTTTACTTGAATTGTCCCTCATATTTAAAATAGCTTTTGGTTCTATATAGTTATTTATATCTACTCAGACATATGCAATATCCCTTCTTTTTTGTACCAAGAATTTTCAAAGAAATTGGTCGCAGTTCCATCTGACTGGAATAATCTTCTTCTTTCTCTTGGATCCATTACCTCTCTCCGCTGCTTTAGGACTTCTTTATTTTCTCATCTAAAAACAACCTGTTCATGCTTTTAATTTGCCAGTCAAATTACTCAAATTTTTCTATTTGCTGTTGTAATTTGTGATTGATTTTTTTATTTGTATTTATTTATTTATCCAGGTTATTGTGTATTTTCAAACTTGAGGGCTGGGGGGGTGGGAGAGCTGTCTATGTTTCTGTACATGTTGTTTATTCTTGTCATGTATTGCTGTTTTAGTTGGTATGTATGTGTTTTATAATTTAGTTTTGTGTCTATTGGATCCCCTCCATAAATGAGATGCTGCATTGCAAGGGGCTATATTTACAATAAGTTCAAATTCAAATGGGCAAAGTATAAAAGGTAACCAATTCACTCTTTTAATTTTTCTTCCATAGAGGGGAGCCCACGAGATTCGGGAGATCCGGCAGTTCCATTTCACTGGCTGGCCAGACCATGGTGTACCCTATCATGCCACAGGTCTGCTGGGCTTCATCAGGAGGGTCAAGTCCAAGAGCCCTGCGAATGCTGGGCCCATGGTGGTCCACTGCAGGTTTGTAGCTCTATTCCTGCGTTCCCGTCTTATCTGCGGCGTAAGTGTTTTCAACCTGTAAAAAATGTTTCACTAAAGACATTTTGTGGCTAACTAGTATCATGTGTAATGTTTTATGTGTTCAGTCAGGAGACCCTGCTGAGAGCAAAGAGTGTAAAAATCTGAAAATATATCATGCTTGAAGAGATGACCAAGAGGTCATTGAAATCATCACTTCCCTTATCTTTTTCGTCTTCTTCTCATTGTAAATATTATGTGATCCCTCAGTGCTGGGGCGGGGCGTACAGGCTGCTTCATTGTGATTGACATCATGCTGGACATGGCAGAAAGGGAGGGTGTGGTGGACATCTACAACTGTGTGAGAGAGCTGCGCTCTCGGAGGGTCAACATGGTCCAAACAGAGGTAACATCCTAATTCATTATATCTGCTTAGTATTAATGAAAGGTAAAATAATTTTTAAAATGTGAAATTATTTGCTATCTTTTCATTTTTTGCCGTTTTTGTGGGCTTTAAATATGAAACTCTTTCAGTATACCAGTTATAACATTTTTCTAAGCAGATTTTTTATTCTTGTCATTGCATATCAGGGCTTTGAAAAGGCTTCTGAACAGTGTCTACCGAATCTCACACTGTCGGCAAAATAACTCCCAAAATTCAAATGCATAAACCAAGTCACCTTCATAACTGGTGTCTACCACTTCTCACTCTGGCAACCGTAACTATCAAATACATAGGCAAAGTCACCTTCATGGACAGATTATAGTGCATGCTGGGGGAAATGTGACATTAGAGACTAAGGATTTCCAGTTTTTTGTATGTTTCGCCAACAATTCATAATATTGAATTAATCCAATTTTATTGCTCCAAAATATTTGGACCCACATTTTTGAAGATTTAATTCATAGCAGCTTACTAAACTGTTTCAAATATTGAAGGAATCATTTTAAAACATTTGGTTTCTATATGCTGAAGATTTACTAAGTATAAGGATAATAAAATATTCTAGGTATATAAAATATGCTGCAATTTTCCTGATTTGCCTAACCAAATCTTTTGTGCCTGACACAGTAATCATGGGAGCACGCACTACCATTGTACATTTTATGTAGTTAAAAAGTAGCCCATTTAGGCAGTGGTGGTCCTCGGGGACTGATTAGCACTCAGGAACTAATATTTAACAGAGAATGTAAATGTATTTATTTATTTATTAATATTTAGTAATACTACTCATTTAGGTAAATATTTGTTTTAATAAAATATGAAAACATTTGTCTTTTATTGCGATAACTACCATTTTCACCTTAAACCAGCCATATATAAGGAACAGCAGGGTTAATTTGTGGAGCTGCCCTCAGGCCCTGCTCATAGTAATTGACGCATTAGTAAAAAGTGACAATTAAATCAACCTATCAAATATTTAGATTTTTTTTCCATTTTCCTTCTTCTAGAAGTCTTTGCATTTGGCCAATAACATATTACCAGTATTGTTTCCCCAATAAACGTATTGGCTTTTGTCAGGTTAGGTTAAGCCTTAATGATTTAGGTGAAAATAGGAACTTGAGTGGAAGAAATCGGCAAAATTGATATTGTTTTGTTGATTTAATGTTGTGTAGTTTACTTTAACCTCAATATAAACATAAAACTAGTGATGAAATATAATGGGAAAAAAATCATTTTAGAAAGGTTCTAGACATGGTGTGCCACTGAATTCAGGGGACATTAATATATACAATATAATTAATGTTTGTATCTTTTCAATTGGTGCAAGAATATTGTTGAATGTTGCTTAATAAAAGCAGTGCTTTATTTTTATGTTCAGAAATACTTTTAAAATGCTCAGCATTCGATATATAAAAAATACCTTCATATTGCAGATTCTAGTTTATTGCAAACTTTCTTTTTAATAATGTTTTTTCTTGGTTCGATGTAATAATTTTTCCCTTTCAAATATGAAATACGTACCATCGCTAATTAAACTATAACTAATGGGTTATTTAAAAAAAAGATTTTAATAACTAAAAATGTGAATTCATTCTGTTAAAGCATTAAGTCACTTAACGTACAGCACCGGTAGCTGTGCCAATATTCTATATGATTTACTACAGTCCCCCTAATTGCCTGCTTTTTTATTTAGCTCATTACAGAATCACATTGGTTTCTCTTTTATTTATAGTACAGCTTAGTACTATATGTTTCATATTTAACATATCGTTTCCAAATCCATTAAAGTGACAAAGCAGTCTTCATTTAAATGAAACCTGGCTAATAGATTTCAAATCAAATAGAAGTCTACCCAAATGTCTCCATGTCTTGTCTATTGTAAAAGCAAGATGCTATGAACTAAAAAAGCTATTGGTGTCGGAAAGTAAATTCTCACACACCTCCGGTATTTACGATAAGAAATGGCTACTGGAATTTTTCAAATTGTCATTGATCAGGAGATTTTGTTGAATATTTTGGTATGCAGTAGTGATGCATAAATACACTATATGGACAAAAGTATTGGGACACCTACACATTACACCTACAGGAGCTATTATGACATCCCATTCTAAATCCATAGGCATTAATATCGAGTTGGTCCCCCCTGTGCAGCTCTAACAGCTTCCACTCTTCTGGGAAGGCCTTCTACAAGATTTTGGAGTGTGTCTGTTGGAATTTTTGCCCATACTTCCAGAAGAGCATTTGTGAGGTCAGACACTGATGTGGGACGAGAGGACCTGGCTCGCAATCTTTGTTCTAGTTCATCCCAAAGGTGTTCGATAGGGTTGAGGTCAGGGCTCTATGCGAGTCAGTCAAGTTCTTCCACACCAAACTCCAACCATGCCTTTATGGACCTTGCTTAATGCACTCGGGCACAGTCATGCTGGAACAGAAAAGGGCCTTCCCCAAACTGTTTCCAAAAAGTTAGAAGCATAGAATTAGAAAATGTCTTGGTAAGCTGAGGCATTAACATTTCCCTTCAGTGGGAAACTAAGCATTAGCCCTCCTCCACCAAACTTTACAGTTGGCACTATGCAGTCAGGCAGGAAACGTTCTCCTGGCATTCGCCAAACCCAGGCTTGTCCATCAGACTGTCAGATAGAGAAGCATGATTCTTCACTCCACAGAACACGTTTCCACTGCTCCAGAATCCAGTGGCAGCGTGCTTTACACCACTCCATCCGACGCTTGGCATTGGGCTTGATGATGTAAGGCTTGTATACAGCTGCTCGACCATGGAAACCCAAGCCATGAAGCTCCCAGCGCACAGTTTTTGGGCTGATGTTAATGCCAGAGGAGGTTTGGAACTCAGTTATTGAGTCAGCAGAGCGTTGGCAACTTTTACGCACTATGCGCCTCAGCACTCGGTGAACCCACTCTGTAACTTTACGTGGTCTGCCACTTCTTGGCTGAGTTGCTGTGGTTCCTAAACGCTTACACTTTGCAATAATACCACTTACAGTTGTTCATGGAAAATCTTGGAGGGAAGAAATTTAACTAACTGACTTGCATTGGTGGCATCCTATTACAGTACCACACTCAAATTCAGTGAGCTCTTTAGAACGACCCATTCTTTCACAAATGTTTGTAAAGGCAGACTGCATGGCTAAGTGCTTGATTTTATATACCTGTGGCAATGGGACTGAATTAAACACCTTAATTAAATTATTAAGAGGTGTGGCCCAATACTTTTGTCCATAAAGTTTGCATGCATTAAATAGTGAGATTATATAGTGAGATGCATCCATGTTTTTCACAGTTTCTTTTAAAAACCAGCTTTATTGAATCGAATGGGTAAAGAAGGATGATGTTTCATTTTGGATTAGAGCAATCACAGAGCAAATGTTGATATGAGTTGTTTTCTTCAAGATCAGTGATCATGTAAGAGAGGCTTTCATCCTGTCTGTATGTGGGTATTTTGAAAAGGTCATTCAGCCATCTGACTTCAATAATTTTTTTAATGCTTAGATTGAGCTTAAAGCATGTTTAATAAGTTTTGTTTTAGCTAGTTTCTGAACTGTGACTTTTGTGAACTATGACCTTTTGTCTTTACCTCTGAATAAAAAAAAAGTAAATCATGATTGGGTCATTATGAGATGGTGAATGGTAATGCATGGTTGCCAACTGCAAATGATCTATAACGCGACAGAAGCAACATAAATTTTTTATATAGCATCACTATAGCCTAACATGAAAATCATTGACCTCTACATCAATGAATTTTGTCAAAAGTGACAAGGGAGGATATTCACA
>JAOVYW010001018.1:1286-16816 GCA_025775045.1 Hiodon tergisus | reverse complement strand
CTGTGCTGTAGTACAGGTGAGCCGCGCTGTGCTGTAGTACAGGTGAACTGTGCTGTAGTACAGGTGAACTGTGCTGTAGTACAGGTGAGCCGCGCTGTGCTGTAGTACAAGTGAGCCATGCTGTGCTGGAGTACAGGTGAGCTCTAACAGACAGCCGAGTGCACTAGCAATTCAATAACAGTGGCGTTCGTAGCTACGGGGTGTTGCTTGTGGAGCCCCACCAACAGGACGACTGCTCTACAGGGCTTTGCAGCTGGCTTCAGGACTCCAACGACAGCTTTGACTGGATCCGACAGAGCGGCATCAAGGTGACTACACCCCAAGATGGCCCTCTGTATGACCACAGTCTCGCAAACGAGGAAGGTACTGCCTTTTTCTCACCTTTCATTTCTGAGTGAAAGATGTCTGCTTACAAGTGTATATGGTAGATTGATAATTATTTTACCCTTTTTTCACACAAATTTGTTTGCATGTGGGTCACTCCTCCTACAGGGTTCTACCTGCTGGTCTCAGCGTCGGGGGTGAAGGACGACGAGGCAGCGGTCGTCTGGGCTCCAGTGGTGATCCAGTCCTCGGACCTGTGCGTTGGCTTCTGGTATCACATGCTGGGTTCTTCTGTATCTGACCTGGACCTCCTGGTGCAGACAGTGAGTGTACCAGGGCTCTGATAGAACAGTCAATCACTCCCCTTTGGATATAAATAAGATAAAGTACAGTAAGTTTTTTGTTTCTTTAACTAACTGAAAAGTCCTTAACATAAGCAATTAATGTATGCTTTCATAATTGTTCAAATACGGTGCTACTCGAATAGAAATGAACATCCAACACTGGAATCCGTGAGTAATTATAAAATGTGAATTATAATGTGTTTTTTTTCCTCTCCTGTAGAATGAATCAGAAGTCGTAGTGTGGACAAGAAAGGGTAGCCAAGTTGCCACCTGGTTGAATGCTCAGGTCACCATCAGCATGGCCAACCCACAGAGAGTAAGATGGCACTCATGGGCTTCGCTTGTCTCTCTTCTCCCAAACCAGAGAGAGTAGGAGAGACTGGGGGACTGAGAGACGGGGAGACGGGGAGACTGGGGGACCGAGAGACTGGAAGACTGAGAGACTGGGGGACTGAGAGACGGGGAGACGGGGAGACTGGGGGACTGAGAGACTGGGAGACTGGGAGACTTGGGGACTTTGAAACTGGGGGACTGAGAGACGGGGAGACTGGGAGACTTGGTCTGGGGGACTGGGAGACTTGGAGACTGGGGGACTGAGAGACGGGGAGACTGGGAGACTTGGACTGGGGGACTGAGAGACGGGGAGACTGGGGGACTGAGAGACGGGGAGACTGGGAGACTTGGACTGGGGGACTGGGGGACTGAGAGACTGGGGGACTGAGAGACTGGGAGACTGAGAGACGGGGAGACTGAGAGTCTGATGTTTTCACCAGGTGAAGTTTTTGGGGAGGAGGAATACCGCGGGAATGGGGTTCATCGCTATTGATGACATCACTGTCAGAGCGGGGCCATGTGCGGACCAGGGTAAGAAACCCAGATGCCAACTCAGTGTCTTGGCGGATTGCAATGTCCTGTGCTGTTGACACAGCCATGATACACAGACAAAAGATGAAATGACAGAACAGTTTAAGAATGAAAACAGAGGATGTAAAAGTGGGAGTACTGTACAGGACTAGACAGATGTCCTCTGACATCACCGCGGTGCCGCTTTTTAAGGATGCAGTGTGTTTTTCCCCCGCCAGATCCATGCGGGTTCGAGAACCCCTCGATGTGTGACTTTGAACAGGATGTGACAAGCAGCACTGAATGGGTCCGAGCCACCGGCCAGGAGGCCAGAGTGGACCTCTCATACAGGACCCAGTTGGGTGAGTGGGTTAGAGCCGAGGGGTTGTCTTTGGAGTGCGTGCATTGGTTGATGATATGATTCATTTCCTTACATCAAAACACTGGGACATATCTTGGGTTGGTAAGCCGACTGAAGGAACGTTGACAAATGGTACCTGTTGGTGTTGCGGAGATGTAATCTCGATATCTCCTCTTGGAAGGCCACTCCATGGCTGTCTTTGGGAAGGACTTACACAAGCGGGAAG
Organism: Hiodon tergisus; assembly: GCA_025775045.1. Classification (NCBI taxonomy): domain Eukaryota; kingdom Metazoa; phylum Chordata; class Actinopteri; order Hiodontiformes; family Hiodontidae; genus Hiodon; species Hiodon tergisus. The sequence continues at coordinate 14,718 of JAOVYW010001018.1, read as the reverse complement.
TCACCCAGCTGCTGACCCCTGAGTTTCCTGCAACCACCGAATCGTGTCTGCAGTTCTGGTAAGTTTGTTTAAAAAATAACGAATTGAGTCTGTATACTACAACAAAAACAGGATGTCTACCAGTGTTAATGATCTCTCTCTGTAGGTACTGGCTGTCTGTGGGTTTTAATGACTCTCTGTAGGTACCAGCTGTCAGTGGGTGTTAATGACTCTCTCTCTCTGTAGGTACTGGCTGTCTTTGGGTGTAAGTGACTCTTTCTCGGTACACGTCCTACAAAATGGAGAGCCGGAAGCAGCACTGTGGTCCCTGTCAGCAGTTCCCTCTCAGAGCTGGGAGATGGCACAAGTCACAATCTCCTCTCCCACCAGCTTCAAGGTGAGCTCACTTCTCCTCTGTCTCAGAACCTTAGGATGAGGTCTTCCTTCTCCCCTCAGAACTTCAAAATGAGCTCTCCCACCCCCATCAAGTTTGAATTTAACCAATGACGAACCAATCCCCCCTTATTAACTTCCAGGTAGCATTCAGGGCGGATCTTGATGCCGCCCCTGGCTCCTCCCTGCAGCTGGATGAGGTGTCAATGAGGGGCGGGGCCTGCACCCCCAGGGGAAGCTGTGACTTTGAGTCAGGACAATGTGCTTGGCGTAACTCAGGCATCCGTGACTGGGTCCAGGCGAACGGTCGCTTTGCTGGGCCCGATGTGGATCACACCACACTGACACCCGATGGTGAGGTCCCAGGGTCGCCTCTATTTACGAGAATTTCCACTGGGGGTCTTGACTTAAGCTGAAGATCCAGACAACTGTTTAGTAATTGTAGCAGCTCCACAAACAATGCTTAAAAATGGCCAGGCAACTTCCTCAAGAAAGCAGATATCTACTGTCTGATGTAACCCATCTGGGGAGCAACTCTGCAATTATTGCCTGTCTCCTAGGGAGGTACCTTCTCAGTGTAGGCTGGAACCAGAGTGCCAGGGCTACCCTCATCTCTGAGCGCTTCCAGGAGATGGGCTCCACCTGCCTTAGCTTCTGGTACCAAATGAACGGCAGGTAAGGGCGGCACCAATCGTCCGAAGGTTGCTGGCAACCACAATATCTATGAAGTTTGATGGATTTTTTCCCCTTGCAGCAGTTCGGAGGCCCTGCGGGGATACTTGCGGTCTGGGGTCACTCAAGAGGACCTGTTCTTTGAGACCAGGGAAAGCAGAGACAACTGGACACACTTTTCCGACACTGTGATTGGTCCTAAAGGCTTCCAGGTATGGCAGTGCATGGTCAAATGTCACATCCTCTTCTCTCAGCGTGATGTCTCCCACGTGGGATGACTCTAAAGGGAGGATCCACTGAAACCCCACCGACCCTCCACTACTGGACTGGCTCATTTGTGGGGCTTGTCAGACCTGACAAGAGTTCTCTTCTACAGCTGGTGATGGAGGCCGAGTCTGGAACTGGAGGGTTTATAGCCATCGATGACATTGAGGTGACCCCAGGACCCTGTCACGGTAGGAGACACACTTAAAATATGTCACTTTCACCAAAAATGTCTCTGATAGAGAATGACTACATTGACCGTTGCCACAACAAAGGCATTCAGTGCAAAATAAATAGTGTTTAATTGTTCAAGTCCTGACACATTAGTGAAGGCAGTTTGAGGGGAACATAGTGGAAATGGCCTCCCACCATCTGTGACTTTTGTCCACCATTTGTTCCCTCCTCTGTGCTATCTTGGCCGGGCGCCACAGACAACGGGACAGTCAGCGGCTTCGCAGGCTGCGGGTTCGAGGAAGACACCTGTCGTTGGGAGGACGTGAGCACGGGACAGTTCGCATGGCACCGGGACCAAAACGGCACCGCCAGTGCGAACACAGGCCCTTCTGTGGACCACACCACAGGCACTCAGCTAGGTGAGGGTGGCTAAAGAGATCTCGCAGGAGTCGATCTGTGGTTTGAACTGGGGGAGGAGAACTTTTTACTTGTTTAGCCGACACTCTTATCCAGAGTTTGCATTATTATATAAGCATTGTTATATCCTTAATATATCTAATAGCTTTTGGGCAATCAAAAAAAAGTGCAGATACTGCATTGCCAGCAGGATAATCAGCTCTGTCAGCAGAATTAGCATTATTATTACTAAGATTTTGGCCCTGTTTGTGGCAGTTACAATAGTGAGGGGCTACAGTTGAGGCAGAAAGAGAGTCCTTCAGTGTGCGAGGCATTTACAGAGCTGCGTCACATGTGTGTCTTATGTGTGTCTTATGTGTGTGCAGGCTGGTACATGGCAGTGGAGGCTGACGATGGCAGTTTGAATAGCTACGCTTCCCTGCGCAGTCCTGACATGAAGGAATCTGGCTGGCCATGTCTGCTGGAGTTCTACTACCACATGTATGGGGCAGGTGAGACTGGCTATGTATGCTGGAGTTCTACTACCACATGTATGGGGCAGGTGAGACTGGCCATGTCTGCTGGAGTTCTACTACCACATGTATAGGGCAGGTGAGACTGGCTATGTATGCTGGAGTTCTACTACCACATGTATGGGGCAGGTGAGACTGGCTTTGTGTCTATGACAGAGAGAGAGAGAGAGAGAGAGAGAGAGAGGCTGTGGGTTGTGACTCTGTGTGTGAGACCATGTTTATGTTGACGTGTCCCTGCTCAGGAATTGGGGAGCTGAGGGTGCTCCTACTCGAGGGCACCCGGTCCACGCTGCTTTGGCAGATGTCAGGTGACCAGGGCGATGAATGGCACCAGGCGGTAGTGGGCGTAGGTCGCAACCCAGGGATCTTCAGCCTCTTTTTCGAGTCCACCCGGACCTACAGCACTCTGGGAGATATTGCCATCGATGACATCGCCTTCTACAACTGCTCCCTTCCAGGTAGATTTAACGTAGAAAAAAAAACCTCCGACAGATTCTCCTTTACAGACCTAGGGAAGGTTTACTGCTGGAAGTGTTCTGGTTAAGGGGTCGAGCTGATAACAAAAAGGTTGCAGGTTCTGGTTTTACCCCAGCTGTTGCATCCTTCATTCTTTTAATGTCCAGCTATTTAAGTGAAGTATTGTAGAGAAGGATGAAATCACCCCTTTTGAAACACAGCGCAATTCTGTAGGCCAAATTGATGGTGTTCTGGTTACTGGCACGGCTGGACCTGCTGCATTAAATTAGCTGCAGCGTACATTGTCAAATGTATTTGTTGATTGATTAGACGCTGTTGTACGTTGTACATTGTACACTGAGGCTGGACGTTACAGGAAACATCTCACTTCCTCTTTCTTTCACTCCAGAACCTCAGGAACAGTGTACACAGGACAGGTTTGGGTGTTCCAACCGCGTGTGCGTCGATCTGTGCAGAGTGTGCGACTTCAGCGATGACTGTGGGGACAGAAGTGACGAGACAGACTGCGGTAAGATTGGGTGCCTGCGGTTCTGTTCCAGCAGTTTCCGTTCCAGCGGTTTCAGTTCCTGCGGTTCCATTCCAGCGGTTTCCGTTCCTGCGGTTCTGTTCCAGCGGTGATGCAGATGCTGGAGACAAGAACAAATGGCAGACGAACGCGTTCAGGCGGCTAAAACCTGAAGGTCTCAAACTTCACCCTGTTTTGAACCGCTCTTGTTTGCAGAGCTGAAAGGTTACAGAGGGCAGTGCAGCTTTGAGGAAGGCCTGTGCTCTTGGGAAAGGAGCGACCTGGACACCCCCGGGGCAGAGTGGACGAGCCAGAAGGGAGAGACGGCCTGGCCTGAAACGGGGCCACCCAGAGACCACACCCGGAACACTGCAGCAGGTTGCAAAAGCTTAGCCACTCTCGTCACATGACCACTTTCTTCCAAACATTTACCAGCCACAGCAACCCCTGATAGTGGATTTAAAGCTATAATTAGTGCTAATTAGCAACGTATTAGCCGTGGACACCAATGAAGGAGCCACCTATCGGTATATATGGTTAGTAGCATATATTGATAAGTGGCTCAATGTGTTTCCAAAGTCACAGTGACTTGGCGTTAGTCTGGCTTACGGGATTTGTTTTTTACAGGATACTATGCCATCCCAGGATTGCTGCTAACCAAAGGACAAACCTCAGAATTAGTTTCCAGCACTCTGCTGCCCAGTGCAAACTGCTCTGTGAGTCAGGCCCTGGTCTCCGTTTCACCTGGTGCAGAAGTGTCCCAAAATCTGACAATGACAAATGGTTCCTGGAACTACTGTATGATCAAACTCAATTAAATGACTCCAGTTAGAGGACCGTTTGTAAGTGTCAACGTGCATCACAGGTTCCACATGCCTCATGGGTACCACGTGCAGCAGCCATGAACCTGGAACCTACCATCTTAGCCTCTGCTTCACGTGCCGTGCCCTACAGGTGCGGTTCTACCACTACACCCGGGGCGAGGGGTCAGGCGAGCTGTCTGTGAGACTGAGACACGTCCAGAGTGCGAGTGGCGATCAGGTTATGTGGGCTGGAGATGGCTCAGGGCGGTTCTTCTGGGAGAGAGTTGAGGTCACCTTTTCCTCCGCTGTGCCCACCAAGGTAACATCACGTGCGAGATACGTCAAGCATCCATTAACGGGTATTGTGTCTGCGTGCACATAGAACATGAGAAAACACGCGTCACCCTTGGTCCCGGATGACCACTGGCTAAAGCTAACCGGATGACTGAGCGCCGTTGAAGAGATGTCGCAGCCTTGGTGTGCATCCCCAGGTCGTGTTCCAGTACAAGAGAGGAGAGGCAGCCGGAGGGGGCTGGTCCACGGCATTGGACGACCTGTCCTTCTCCCCAGAGTGCCTTTACGACCCTGAGAACCGCCCTCTGCCCCCACCCTCTCCGCCCCCCTCGCCCAGCCCCTGTGAGGTGAGCCCAGTTTAATGGCGGACGCCCCATGCAGACCTGGCCAGCTCCTAATGACAGGCTGCTTGTGTTGCACACAGTGATATTTTGGCTTGGTGTCTGGCTGTGTCTGTAGGATTATTGCTTTATAATGGTTTACACTGAGCTTCAAAGGTTTTGTGACATTTCTCCCATCTCTTCGTCCTAGGCCCAGGAGTTTTTCTGCTGGCTCTCAGAGCGCTGCCTCCCAGCACGTATCCAGTGCGATTACAACAAAGACTGCCCCCTAGGGGAGGACGAGGAAGGCTGCGGTGAGACTCCTACCAATGTCTGCTTGCTCAGTGACACTGATCCTGAACACCAATCAAATACCCAGATACCGAAGTGAGAAGCCTCTCACGGTTCCACCTCCCAGGTGATTATCGCACGTTGCCTCTCTCGCCCAGGGCCTTGCACGTTCGAGAGCGGACAGTGCCACTGGAGTGACATAAGCACAGAGGGCGACGGGTGGCAGAGACGGAGGGCAAACGTCCCCACGGAGCCCGACCACACCACGGGTACAGGTGAGTCCTCACCCCTCCGCCTACACACAGCGTCTGCCCGCTGCTCGTCCCACTTTGGATCACTGACGGCGGATTCCAACGGGAGAAAACTAAATCACCCAACGTCTGTCTTTGTTGATGACATTCACGCCCTCTCATGGTCCTTTTCCTCAGGGTACTACATGTGGGCCAATGTCAGCCACGGTCTGTCCCTGAATGAGGCTCTTCTGCGAAGCCCATCTCTCCCGCCCTCATCGCCATACTGTGAAATCCTGTGAGTAAACAGGGGTGTGTCTGGACTCTCTGACCTTTCACAGGAAGTTCCCCATGTTTATCCTGGGGGAGTGAGGGGCTGAGGGGTCCAGACTGACCTGTTACCCACAGATTCCTTAAAGATTGTAAATAAATAAAAGTAATTTTTCTGCTATTCAACGTTTTATGTGGTAACTATTATGAATGCAGCATGTACTACGAGCGGCAATCAGAGGACTGAGCGTACGTGATTTGGCCGTGCAGTGACAGGTGGGTCTCCCTGTGTAGGTTTCACGTCCGTGGGCGTGGCAGGGGCCAGTGGGGGATGAGCGTGCTCCTGAGGGGGAACAACAGCGGTGACGTCCTGCTCGGGTCCCACCAAAGCACCAACCATCTCCAGTGGAATGCCGAGCGTCTGGCTGTGGGACAGAGATTCCTACCCTATAGGGTGAGCACATGGGCTGGAGACATGGAGATGGGGTTTGGATCAGCCGGTAGCCCTAATTTACGGTGTATATAAAGAGAAATGAATAATTTTTCTCAGACTCAGATTTTAGAGGGACGGTGTGGGTCACATGCTGTACGGTACCACTCTTCCAGGTTGTTTTCAGCAGCTTCCTCAGGGTGACACGGGACAGGGCCGAGAGGGTGCCCAGCGTGGTCGAGCTGGATGACATCTCCTTCCACAACTGCGAGGCATCCTACTTGCCACCAGGTGGGGCACTTGTGCTGTCTGTTGGGGGTAAATGAGCGTTGGTTGAAGTACTTGGGTGCAGCTTGTGTTCTCACAGAGACAGATTTATTGGACCGTTGATGATCCAGCCTGCTTCTCCCCGTTGCAGCCCTCTCTACGTTTGGCTGTTCCTTTGAGGAGGACTTGTGTGGTTGGGTCCAAACGTCCATGGACAACCTGGACTGGGTGAGGAGGGCTGGTCCAACAGAAACAGCCAACACTGGGCCTGCAGGGGACCACACCAGCGGCTCTGGTCAGTGCCTACACTGGAGGTCCTTGGCTACTAATTTATAACTTGACGAAAACAGCAATCCACAGCTTCAATGTATGAAGGAATGAACTTTAGCTGTTTACATGCACACATATGGGAAAGGGTCAGAGGATGTGCTGATTGGCTCTAAATGGGAGGCGGGGCTTTAGAAACACTCCAGTTCGAAAAATGATTGAATCCACTAAAATCAATTTAAGAAGACAACATTTTTATTTAGTTTCTTTATATCTGTCGTTTTAATCTTTATAGATTATAGATTTTAATCTTTATAAATTATTTTAGATTACACTATACATTTTGTTTTATGTACTTTTTTTTGCTATCGTATGTAGCTTAAAGTAATGCTCTCATTATATGACTATAAAACGATGAGTTATAATGCTTTGCGTTTATGTTTATGATGTTTTATTTTTAATGGTTTATTAATCATTCTTTGCTCTTTGGTTGGTGTTGTGTTTCTCCTGTGTTTTACAGGGCATTACCTGTATGTTGAAACCTCCAACCCCAGTGAAGTGGGCAATGTAGCTCTTATGAAGTCCCTTTTGCTGCCCCCTTCTGGGCCCCAAGGTTACTGCCTCACGTTCTGGTACCACATGTTTGGCGCCACGGTGGGAACTCTGAGACTGTCTCTTCAGAGGGGTCCGCCCTTGCAGAGCATGGCGGTAAGATGAATCCAGATGTTTACTCAAAGACCCAGAAGCAAAGACTTCTGTGAGTTTCTCTGAATAAGCAAATCATGTCTGGAAGCTCTCACCTGACACAGTCCTGCTCCTTGTGGAAGGCAGGTGTGGCAGAGGGCTGGCGTGCAGGGCGACGAGTGGCAAGAAGCGCGACTTCACGTGACCCTGCAGGAGGTCCACAGGATCGTGCTGGAGTCCTCGGTGGGCGGGGCCGCAGGGGACGTTGCCATCGACGACGTCTCATTGGCCCCAGGAGGCTGCCCCACCTCGGGTAGGGTGCTCTGTTCAAGTTTTCGGCAGCCTGGGGCCAATTTCTGGATGGAGCTTGACAGGCCTGGGGTGTGGGACCCTGTCTGAACCTCTCACGTTGCTGTTGTGTTTTTCATGGTTGCGGTCGTAGGCCTGTGTGATTTTGAGGAGGGCAACTGTAGCTGGACTCGGTTGACAGAGGACCGCTTTGACTGGGCATGGCGCTCTGCGTTCGACACCGGACCCGGCTCTGACCACACCACCAACACCGGCTGGGGTCATTACCTATACCTGGACTCCTCCGCCCTGCATCGGCTGGGCCAAAGAGCTGCGATCGCCTCCCCACTTTTCCCCGCAGGTCTGCCACTGTGCACCTTTAAATGGACGGATTTATAGTGGTGGTGGTGGCGGCAGCGGTGGTCGTGGTAGTTTTTCCCATCTATGTGACTGGGTGTCGCGTTGGTTTTTGTCTGGGCTTCGCAGGCCAGGGCAGGTGCCTGCATTTCTGGTACCACATGTACGGGGAAGGCGTCGGAACGTTGAACGTCTACAAACAGGATGGAGACGGCGAGCGTTCTCTGATCTTCTCTAAGACTGGGAATCAGGGGGCACTGTGGAGGCTCGGGCAGGCCAGGCTGGATCGCACGGAGATGTCTGCATTCCGGGTGAGAGACCAAAGGAACCAGTAGAAAATGCCCAATGCCCATGATCAATAGGCACTGTGTATCCAATACCAAACAGTAATGTGACCCAAACCGGTAGCTGAATTGAGTCATCTGGCCAATAGCAGCATCTGTAATCAACGGTTAAGTGCAGCCAACAGTTGCTATGTAAACAGACAAGCTCAATCGCACTTATCTCCATTGGAGAAATGTGTGTCTGCCCCCAGCACAGTGACCATGGTACCTGCCAAACGTCTCCTTTCAGGTTGTGGTGGAAGGGCTGAAGGGGACCCTAGCGGGTGGCCACATGGCTGTCGATGACGTGGAGGTGTCCGAGCTCCCCTGCCCCCAGCCCGGTCTCTGCGACTTTGAGACTGGCCCGTGTGGGTGGGTCAACATGGCAGTGGAGGACGATGCTGACTGGCTGCGAGGCAGAGGGGGTTCCCCAATCCCCAGCACCGGGCCCAGTGTGGATCACACCTCCAGCTCCGCCCTCGGTGATAACACCACCCTCAGAAGGCCTTCATAGGGGCTCACTGTTTTATATACAATACTAAGGGAAAGGAGTGAGCGGGCATGCATTTCAACAGCTTTACTTCGGTTAGAATCAATTTTAGTCAAAGGACATGATTAACAATATGTTTTCATTTAACAAAACGTACATTTGATGTTGATAATAGCATGTTTCTATTTGTGTGTGTGTGTGTGTGTGAGAGAGTGTCTGTCTGTGGACTAACTGTTAGTCATCCCCAGGCTATTACATGTATGTGGACAGTGGAGTGGGGCGCTGGGGAGACCGGTCCAGCCTTTACAGCGAGGTGCTTCAGCCCGACCAGAGCCAGCACTGCCTTACCTTCTGGTACCACATGTCTGGCGCGGACCCCGGCTCTCTGAGTCTCTACACCGGCAACAGGTAGAGGGCAGCGGCACTGACTGGGTCGTAGGCCCAGCGTACCAAATCTGGAGAGGAACCTGCATGCAGCACGGGGGGGCCTCCTCCCTGCTGACCCCAAAACAGAGAAATTCAATATGGCGTCCATGGTCTAGTCTGGATGTGGATTGACTGATGTGGTGTAACATAATGGACAGGACCCTGAGGGGGATATGTCTACCCAGGCACAGGCAGTGGTGGTTGGTGTTACACCCGGCGGTCCAATCCACACACAGAACAAACAAATGAGAGTGAAATCAAAACAGGGCAGCCAACATAAGCCCCTTCTCTGCATTCTCTATTTTTTCCACATTGTTTCATGACTCCCAGAACGCTGCAGGCCAATGGAAATAAGACGGTATTGGTTTGGATTGAATCGGGCGATCACGGAGAGGAGTGGAGGGAAGGCCGGGTGTCTGTCGACAGCAGAGAGCCGTTCTGGGTAACTGTCTGCCCCATCGTCACCCCATTTACATTGGCACCACAGGCTGCCCCAACCTGGCAAGATTCACACCAGATACACACATGGATCTGGTCTAATATCAAACAAACACTGATAAGTGAAGAAGAATGCAGTGATTTCACAGCGCCGCTTTGTGGTTGCCTTGAGAATTGCACGAATGGTGAAACTGATCCCCCCCACCCCGAAGTTCATTTTTCAGCACCAGAGAGGCCCCGGGCAGACGGGGCATACAGCTTTGGACGACATCCAGTTCCACTCAGGACCCTGCTCCAGTGACCCTCCCATTCCTTCACCCTCAACAGGTGTGTCTTTAGTTTATTGTCAGTTTACGGGCTCAGGTGAGGTTCAAAAAGATCTTAAGTCATTCAAGAGCCTGTAAAATCTAGTATTTCATCCAACAACTTATCCTTGTTCCTGTCACACATTTGTAGGGCGTTTATTTCAGACCAGTTTTGAGTCTGGAGCTGTCTGGAGAAAGAAATTGTTTTGAAAAACATATTTTTTTCCAAATCTGTTTTCAATAAAAGATAACTTTAATTAGGAAATATATATTAAAATATGTCTGTAAATGGAGATTCACAAGCGATGACCACAAAGCAAGAATTCACAGCATCTCCTATGGGAGATAGAAAGTTTTAAACCATCGTGACTGGTCCTACCGCAGTCCCTCACCAGAAATGGAGAGCGTCACAGTCCATTACTGGTTCTCTCAGAGCCGCCAGTGTTTACACCAAAGGCGGACGTCCTTTTTCCCTTGAATAACCCAGAGTGTCTTTGGTCCTGCCAGGCGCTGCCTACGCAGGTCTTGGTGTGGGATTATTCCTGCTGGTGGCCGTGATGGCTGTTGCTGGTTTCTTTTTGCTGCAGAGGAGATATTTTTTTGTGTAAGTCCATGATGTCATGGTTGTGTTAGTGGCAGTGGTTAGAAGTATCCTTTCTCTATAGCATGTCTATTTAGTGTTTTAGGTAGGTCCATTATATTTTAAATGATTTTTTTGTCTTTGTTGTTTCGGTTATCTAGGAAATGTCATAGGAATGACGAAGACGTGACCACCATGGTGACTGACCTTGACTGTAGCCTAGATGTGAGTTCACTTTCTATGGAGTTCCAGTTATAGTTTCTTAACTATGACGTAATGCTGCTTAGAATCCTCACTGCTTTTACGTAAAACAATTAGCCCCACTCCTCCAAATTCAAATCATTCTTGCTAAAGGAAATTTCCACAGGTTTGTAAATGCACGCTAGTCCCATTATGTATGATCCATTTTTGCAGTTTTCTCCCCAATTTGGAATCGTCAGTTGTCCTAATGGATCTCAGCTTGAGGAAGTATGACTAGTCACCTACAGTCTTAGTTATATACTATCCTACAGTTTATATGAGTGCCTGTTCAGTGCGCTACCCAGACAGGGGGATGCAGCAGTGCTGTTGTGGAGCTGGATGGCGCATGTGGTATGAGTGGACATAGGGTTAGAAACAGCTAGAAACGGCTGGAGCAGAAAACAGCTCAGAGCCGTAATGGAGTCTCAGAGCCATAATGGTGGCCATGCTCTGTGTGTTTCTTTCCTCAGAGCATGGGAATGGTCCCGTCCATAGCCAACCAGTTGAGCGAGGTGGACTGGCCAGTCCAAGAGTGGGATGCATAGCAGCAAAATAGCAGTTTCTCGAGCCAAGATTCTCTAATGTCACTGAGGAGAGAGCATGTTGTCATGTGATGAGAGAGCATGTTGTCATGTGATGAGAGAGCAGGTTGTCATGTGACACACACTCTCCCGTCAAATGACAACATGACAATCTGCTCTCTCCTCGCTTGACAACCTGCTCTCTCCTGTGTGTGTGTGTGTGTGTGTGTGTTACTTTTAAGTTTGCACTGACATTTAAAACATGCATTGTGTTGTAGTGTTGTACGTTCAGTGTTGTTCTGTGTGTTACATTTCAGCTAGGGCTTCACTTAATACAATGCTTTGAGCTTGAGGTAACACTTTAGATAATCATAATTACTTATGAAATACCTTCATAGTGCCTAATTTATCTTCAAATATGTCTTTGTAAACTCAATTGGACCCTGGTATTTGTATAATGTGAATTTATGTCAGGATTAAATAAATGAATAAATGGAGAGTTGTACAAAGGATGTTGTGAATTCCACACATGGTTTAATTACCTCTTAGCATTGAATTATGTCACGTAGAATTATGCTCTATTATAAGGATAACCCATAGAAGTTTTCTACTGAGGATTTTTTATTCATGTATTCAGCATTTGCTTTAAATAAAAGTTACATAATGGGTATGGGGTTAAACCACGTATTCAAATGGATATGTTGACAAACCATGTATACAACTGGGTGTGGGGCTAAATCATGTATACAACTGGGTATGTTGCTAAACCATGTATACAACTGGGTATGTTGCTAAACCATGTATACAACTGGGTATGTTGCTAAACCATGTATACAGCTGGGTATTTTGCTAAAGTATTTCAGATCCAGAGATCTCAAGGGCACAATAGAGCTGGAACTTATCCCTGCAGCTTTCCAGCTGAAGTGTTTCCAATGAGACAGCAAATGTGTCCGTGTCATTCCAACGGGGCCAATGTCTGCCTGAGAACGGAGTGGACTTCCAACGGATCTCTCGATTGATCCCAGTCCGCAGCTCAGACTGGGCCAAACGGAGTCGGACTTTTGACAAAGCTCGATTGATTTCAGATGTGCAGTGGGGCACATCGCTCGGTTACGTAGCTCAGTGTCACAGTGATGGCAAAATATAGCGAGCGCTTTTGGTTTGAGATTTACACACACAGACACACACGTGCACACTGACACACGTGCACACACACGCACAGTGAATCTGCTCCAGTGGCTCCCTGTGCTGTCAATGGACCTGTTGCTATGGAGACTTTGGGCAACGCAGCCCGTCCGCACTCACCACGCCCTGTGACAGGATTGCATCACTAAAAATTCTGCTCACTTATTTTAATGAAAGGCGTTGGGCTGGGTTGTGCTGCTGCTTGTTCTACGAGCATTTTGTTTTTATTGACCCCACAACTCCATTTCCTTAATTATGGTTAAAAGTTGTTCGTTTTTGCGGTTCATTCATTCGCTTACGTTTCGGTCTTTGATTTGCTCTCCGTGACCATAACAATCCAAGTTATCGTCCTTCTTGCCCGGGTGCCACAAGGACAAAAGTCACACGCAGCTATCTGCTACACGTGATGGTTTCAGTCTCGGCTTCATAAATAACACAAATATATCCATGATATATTTAATATACATAATATACAGCCTATGCTAATGCTTTGATCCGAATCCATGACAGACGTAAATAACCGCTGCAGGGCATTTTGAAGTGAATTCTCGCCTCTTGAATTACGTGACGTGTTTGGATGAAAGGAGCGCATCTCTCTTGCTCTGTGCATCTTCAAAGGATCGGCCTGGCGTTCCTGTCCTTCTCCGTCACGGTAATAATCGACTCGGCGGGGAGGGTAGTGTTGAGAAAAGGCAAACAGGCTGATCGTTCCCCCCTCGGGAGCAGACCTTCGAGCTTGCGGTAGCGTAAGCTTTGCGGTGGTTACCGTCCGTCTACATCTGCGCTGTTGGGTCCAGACCTAGGGCCTGCTCGGTATTGTGCGATGGTTACCGTCCGTCTCCGTCTGCGCTTTTGGGTCCAGGCCTAGGGCCTGCTCGGTATTGTGCAATGGTTACCGTCCGTCTCCGTCTGCGCTGTTGGGTCCAGGCCTAGGGCCTGCTCGGTATTGTGCGATGGTTACCGTCCGTCTCCGTCTGCGCTGTTGGGTCCAGGCCTAGGGCCTGCTCGGTATTGTGCGATGGTTACCGTC
>JAOVYW010001017.1:0-16817 GCA_025775045.1 Hiodon tergisus | reverse complement strand
ATGTAAAGCGTCTTTGTGACATGGCAACATGTGAAAAGCGCTGTATAAAAATAAATTTGATTGATTGATTGATTGATCTATATATAAATATACAGATGTGTGTTGAAGTCTCATTAAATGAACCCTGATTGCATTAGTGCTTTTTGAGGGCATGACTAACTGCCATTTGTGTCGAGCATGAATAAGAGATGTGGCATGTCTTTGAAGATGCAATTTCCATTTGAATAATTTTAATAGGTTATTGAAAGTATTATTTGATCGGAGTTGTGAAGCTTATTCATGTGCAAACACAAACATTTGTGTGTGATTGACGCAAATCCAATATGTGCAGAAATATTGCAAGTGCAGATCATATATAGTCTGAAATCTAAGCAAATTCTATAAATGAGACCCCAGGAAAACAAATAACTTTCTTAACCAGTAATACGTTATAACCATAAGGTAAGAGAATTCTCAATCTGGTATCTGAACAAGAGGATGAAAAGTATACAAATACAGTTTACAAATGTTATACATTATCGGAACAGCTCATTTGACTCAGAGTTGTTATGCCCTGTACAATCTGTATATACTACAACATAAAAAAATGTGATAATACCATACACTAGAGCTAAAGCTTAGAAATACTAAACTAACTTTTTAAGTTATCTTGTGGAAATTCAAAAAGGTATTGCCATACTTATAAAAGAAACCAATTGTTTTCTAATTTGTAATTGAAGCCATCAAGAAACCGTAGCACCAAGTCTTGGTAATGCAAGCTTTTATTAATTTTCCCATTTGCAACCTTCAAATGTAGTGTTGATAGCAGACTTCTTCCAGGACCCTTAACAACAATGCAAACATTCTGTACAGCAAATGAGGATGCCAGCAACAAAATCGCACAATATACCGCCTCCGTAACTTCCTTTTTGATTTAGCCTACATATGTTGTTTTAATTACAGTTACAGAGCAATGGCAGATAAGGCTTTGATCAGAAAGGTAAGAGAGAGAGAGACTCTAATTTTCAGAAATATGTTGCCAGGTCCTTAGACTGTTTTATATAAGCGGAAATGTTAGGCATTATCTGATTAATCTCAGGCAGTGTTTTTTTTTTTTTTTGCAGCAAGTCATTTGTAATCTTTGTAAGAGCTGTCAATCCACCCAAAAGCCGGTCGGGGAACAAGAAGAATGGATGGGTTTGCAGGAGTTAAGAAGAAGGTTCGAAGGGTTTTGAAGCAGGTTTAAGGAGTTACGAATCAGGATCATTGGGGTTAAGAAGCTGGGTTTGGGGTTTAGAAGGAATTGCGTGTCCTAAAGTTAACAAGCAGGGCTGAGACTCATTTGATTGACATACATGACACATGAAATACACAGCTTACAATTTCTACATTCATACATCTGAATATATTTTTCTGAAGCAATTCAGGTGAAGTACCTTGCTCAAGGTTACAGCAGCTGGCATGGGACTGCATAGCATGGGGCCCAGGAACCTTTAGGTTACAAGCCTGTCACCTTAGCCACTACGCCAAAAAATATTTTAAAAATGTAATTAAAGAGTATTAGACCAGGACTGGAAATAACGATAAAAAAAGAAAGTATGATTAAGATGTCACAATACTCAACAAAACACGGTACATGATTTATTAACGAAACCTGTGTGCGCAACATTGACGCAACTTCAACAGAATACAATACACAACAATACATACATCTCCTGTTTGTCCCAGAAACATTGTGCTGGTACTAATTTGGTGTAGCTTGCGAAAAATCTGTCTATAATAAGTAGGAAGAACTGATTCGGTCCACCACTCAAAGCTTAATGGAAGAGAATATTTAGGCCTACAAGTAAAACAAGATACACAAAAGAGTTATGTAAAAAGGAAACCTTAACCCTGAAAATTTAATCTCAATAATGTAAAAACACTAAACTGTTAAATAAACCAGTGATTATCTGAGAATTTCAGGTAGCTGACCACTTATTCCAGTGCCAACCCCCCACCCCCAAAAAACAGTAAAATAATTATATGCTTTATACTATAATATGTAGCCTACTTGCAGGATAGTTACATTAATATAGTATGACATTAGTATGGCATTTACAATTGTTTACTTTTTTCAAGAATCATTTTAAAATATATTTTTTATAGACCCATATTAGCTGGCAGCGCACTTGGAGACTTTCTTGGAACATACTTTGATGACCACTTCTTTAGACTGTTGTTTCAACACACTTATTTGCAATTTACGAGGGCATACTATCTAACACTTGTAATGTAAACGAGTAGATTATTTCTTTCTTAGGCCTTTACTTTTGGTCACTGCACCAAAATGGCTTGATCCTCCATCTGTTTAATGTCAACTTGTAATAACTGTGTGAGCATGTGCGTGTGGACACTGGTATAATTCATTATTGGTCATTTGCCCTCAACCTTGTTATTTTCAGTCTGTACATGTTTTTTCCCCCACAAAAATCACAGCCAGCTTTTAACACCGCCAGTTTCTCTTCACTTGGATTTTTTTTTGTTATAAATAAATTTTGCTGCTTGTTTTCAGAAGAAAAATTAATTTCTTGCAGTCATCACCACGGATGTCACTAAACTTCCAATGGCCACCACCAGAGCACCAAGCAGGAACGTCCAAGAAATACCCTGAAAACCAAGAAACACAAAATAAAAACAAGTTTTCTGGTTGGCTGAATTAGATCTTGACGATCTTTACAACCGTTGTATTAAAGCACGCACCGGAGGCTTCTTTTTGGATGGTGTTAGGAAAGGTGCGATGTTTTCCCCAAGCACTTGTGCAGGTTTTGGCTTCCACTTCTGAGCCTGATTGTCTCCTGCCTGTATTTTCACCAGCTTTGACAGTTCGATGTGGATGGCCTAAAATAATAAGCAAAAATGGAAAAACAATAAATAAATAATAATTTTGTAAAACCTTTTTTTTTTTTTAAACTAATGTAATGATCTAATTTAATAACATAACACACAAACATACTGAAATATCTAGCACAAAATCACAAAAATGTAGTCTCCAAGTATACAATTGGTCATGTTTTTTTCCCTTATGGCCAGCAGGTGGA
Source organism: Hiodon tergisus (assembly GCA_025775045.1). Taxonomy (NCBI): domain Eukaryota; kingdom Metazoa; phylum Chordata; class Actinopteri; order Hiodontiformes; family Hiodontidae; genus Hiodon; species Hiodon tergisus. The sequence goes on along the minus strand of JAOVYW010001017.1, from coordinate 13,758 downwards.
AATGTTGACCAGTTTGACACTCTTTTCTTTTGTATGGAATCCGTGCCGGTTTATTCAATCATTAAATCTGTAAGAAAACTGCCACTGTATTAAACAATATCTATATTACACTGTGTGGTGGTCCGGGTGTGCCCGGTCCAGGAAACACCAGAGACAGGGTGACGCCTTGTATTCTGCATAATTTACAACAAAGTTAAACAAAGCACAATGAAACAATACAGACTCAAAGAAAAGCAGCCTTTTGGGGCCAACTCAAATAAACCTGAGTCTTTTTAGTCTAATCATTATTTTTATTTTGGACGACTCTGCTGTCTTTCTTTTAAAGTCTCTAATCACATACGCCTGAGTGTGGTCCAATCACCAAACCACACAATTCTGTCAGAGCAGGCCTGTGTGTGACCCCAGGGCTGAGGGTGGAGCTCCTGGATGTGGCATAATCTAAATTATTCTGATATTAATTAGTTGTATCAGTGAGGGGCCATGTTGTTCAGATGGGGTTGATTGGAGAACTGTTTTTTATTGCAACTTCTGAGAAATATAATCAGATAATTTTAGGATGCAGTATTTTTATCCTGGCATTCCTGAGTTGTTGATTCAAGTGATCAGAGAAATATGTTTTCTGTCTGAACTAGTTATCCATAAGCCTTAAATTCACAGCCAGATATAAAGAAAACCTATATAGAGTGGTTTTAAAATAAGGGTATGAGTAAGTTATGAGTTTAAGGGATTTTTGATCTCAGTGGTGCCTTCAAAGTCACTGTTGGCCTCACAGTGGCATCCTTAACCAGTTTCTTCTTATCCAGCTACTCAGTTTAGGGGGACAGACTGATCTAGGCAGCGTCTGGGTGGCATGATATACCAGCCACTGATGGACTATACCATGCTGGAAGGCACAAACCTTTGACAGCCGTCCCTATTCACTGCTGGGAGACAAATTTGGTAGACAGAGCTCTCATGGGAGCCGCAAATAGCAGGAACCATAAGGATATCTGGTAAATAAAAGCTGTCTGAGGTTTTGTCTTTGCTCTAGTGTTGGGACTTTCCTCATAATTTTGTTTACCCCATCAGAACACTAAACTAGCCATTCTGTTTTACAAGGCACACATTTTTGTCTTGTAAACATACTCTGCATAATTGATTAAGGCCGATGTTAAAGAACCAAAAGTTCATTAACTTCTAATTTAGATTAGGATTTACCTTATAAGTTGTATATATCTGCCTGAAAAGTAAGTCGTTAAATGAAATCAAATGCAGCGTAATGGTTTTTACAAATTTTGTCTTTGTAAAAAAGACAAATTTCTTCAACGAAAATCAGTATTGGTAATGCTAAATGTATTTGTAGGCAGAGAAGTAATTAATTGCGGGATCATAGGACTTAATAGTTTTCTAAAAACACAGATACAAGTCACACACCTGTCTAAAAGTAGTGTGTTGAAATAGATTGGTGGGATAAAATGTTGTCTGGTATTGTCTGCTTGTGTGGGAATACTGAGTAAATGAAACCATCAATCATTCTCCACAACCCCCTAAGTGGCAGCTGTGATGGGAGTAGGGTGGTGTAACTGCTTCAGCAACCTCCTGCATGGATGAGGTGTCATCCGCCTGTCGTTGATAAGAATGTGGGGAGCTCTGCCTGGCTCCAGTGAAGCAGCTCTGTGGAAAGGGAAAGGAAAGGGTAGTTTTGCTATTGTAAATCACCTTTGTCGAGGGCTCTAACTTCAGGGCCGTTTTCAGTGTCTCCATGGCTTCCTGGTACTCCCCTTTGTCTGACAGCAGCTGCAAAAAGAAGTTAGTCTCAGACAGGCCAAGCATTGGAGGGAATTAGGGTACTGGTTTAAAGAGAGATTTGACAAACTTGTAGAGAGGATCTATAAAATCAGCAACTAGGGTTGTATATCTGTCACATCAATCATTTCTATGGCCTCTAGCCTAAAGTGGCTGGTGGTGAGCTCATACATGGTAAAGATCCTCACCTTTCCCTTTCTGAAGAGGGCCTTGACATTGACAGGGTCTAGGACCAGCACGTCCTTGCAGGTGTGCAGTGCCTCATCAAACTGCTCCATTTTCATCTGTGCAGCTGCCAGGTTGTTCAGACACTTAACCCGGTAGTCCTGTACCTCTTCTTCCTCCTCTACAATCACCCGGTGAGCATCTGAAGGGGTGCAGAGGACACAGTAACCAGAACCTTTTAGGAAAATATTCAGATCTCAATGTTGAGAGCTGCTGTAGTCTTGCAGGTCAGACAGTCCTGCCCTAAAATATTTCTTTAGGACCAACCCTGTCTTTTACAGTTGCATGTACTAGTAGACACGACCTAAGGGGATAAGGGCATTATGAATGATCTGTTGATGTCATTGATGCTTTTAAGTGATTGAAGTCTCTGCTATACCAAGCTATAGATTTTGCCAGTGGACTGTAATAGTGGATTGTAATAGTGGGTTGTAATAGTAGCATTTGTTATTAGCCCATTGGTGCTTCCACAGCAGGATTGTGACTAGTTGCGCTGTCACATGACTCATGGCTTCTGAGCCTCATTACTGAAATGGAAATCGATCCTAAAATTCAGACCGCCAGGGTGTCAATTTTACAGTAACACAAATAACAGTCACGTGCTGGCTAACGTATTTTATTAGAACATAATTTGTGGTATTTTAGTAATAAAAGCAATCAAACGGCTCATTTTTCTCTGGCTCCTTTGAGTCTGACCATCTGTCTGTAGTCTTATTAGCAGAAGTCAGTGAAATTTGTGATTAGTAAATGAAGGAAGGACCATAGATAGTTATTGTGACAAATAAAGAGTAATGGAGGATGAATTTGTACGTTCTATCCATCAAGTTGTATGAAAAAGCCATTTTCTGTGCCCATATAATGGATGTTTTGAATGACTGATGCCTTGTGTATTTACAAGAAAAATTAAATTTCCCCATAAAAGCCCCAAGTCTCGGTCTTAACATTTAAATCATCTGACATGCTGAGATTAATAATGTTTTCCAAGTTGAGACAAATTACAATAGCTGAAGGCAATAAATTATGGGGTAAAAGCGTCTGCCTGCGATGAATGTTTTGTGTAGCCTGTGCTGGAACAAAGCTGCAGATGAACCTACGTGGTGGAGAAGTGGTTGGGAAATTAAGTTTGACCAGTGCCCCAGTGTGTCTTCCTGTTACACTGGGCAAACACCCAACAAGGACACAGTGCCGCTGTTTGCTCTCACTGACAATGCTGGCTGAGTATTTACCGCTGAATTTTTTGTATTTTCAGATATCCTTGGTGGAACATGATGACCTCATTCAGCATCTGTGCATCTTCAGGTTCGAAATTGCGAATAGCACAATAAGAATGTTCTGCATGTAACTGGAAGTAAGAACTAGTTGGAATGTTGCATAGAAATGAGTCAGACAGGCAGACAAAGACAACGTATTCTATTGTATAACAGTGCTTATAAATGAATATTTAAAAAACGAGTTATAATAAAGGAATGTTGAATCTTTAATCAAAAGAACAAGATTCCTAATCTTTATTACTTTTGTTAGATCATAACATTTCTTAATTTAGTATGACGATAATTAGGATATCTTCAGCAAACATTACAACAACAAGAATATGGATATAAAATCTGCCCGTGTATCATCAGAGAAGTAACAGAACACGTTACCTCTAGAGCGCGTAGTTAGGACATCAAGAGCCATGTAGTAGGCCTTGGCAGCCATGCAGTATTCCTCTCTCTGGAAATAGAAGTTGCCTCGTTCTCGTTTCTGATTACCAATTCGAATGCGGTCCGAAACAGAAAGAGTCAGGGGGTCTGGCTTGTCTCTGATTTCCAGGAGCTGCATCTCATAAAGCAGGGGAGCCCAGGCAGGTATATCAGGTTCTCTGGGGAGGAAGAAAAAATAAAAAGGTTTAACATATTGTCTAAAATGAAGACAAACAGTTGCACTCAATTCGACTCGATTGCCACAGAGTTGAATTTAAGTAGTATATGAGAAATCCATCTGGAAGTATCATGTGGCATGGCAGTTTTCATCATCTTAACAACAAGCATTCAAATTTTACAGCAACTTTCCATCCCTCTAAATAAAAAACCGCTAGTAACTAAAGGAATCATTCCCTTTTGACCCGTGTTAGCTGCCCCTCTATGCTACACAAAGGAAAATGCATTTTGTGTTGTTTGTCTGTGTAATATATACTGACTGACTTCATTGTGTTGTGTGAGGAGTTTAAAAAAACACATATTACACACTGTGGTTAGTTTATTAGGGTGCTGGCAGCAGTAGACAACCCTGCCTGTCTGAGTCTCCATGTTTTCCACCAGAGCACAGCTGCTTTCAATGTTGCCGAAGATGCTTGTCATTTGGCATATACTTGCTGGGAGTAGTATCACAGAATATATATATATATATATATATATAGATATATATATATACACTCTGTATATATTGGCACGGTACTACTTGGGTCCCAAAATATGTATTTTATATGTTTACAGGACTTGATATCAAACAATCCTGCAGATCTATTGGCTATACTTGCTATACTTGAATGTCACACACGTTTGAAGATCCAGTTATTCTCAAATTATGGTTAAGATTTACAACAGTTTGAGTAGCCATTTCAAATGAAAAAAAAGTAATGTTGTTATATTACTATCGATTTTGTCTTATATTTGATCTTGAGTCATTAAATCCCCTCTTGTGTGATATTTTGCGTAGATTTCTCAGCAAAGCAAAGTCTGATCTTTTTCAAGTTCTTATTTTATACAGATAATCAGATTATACGGAAAAGGCGCTGACTATGCTAAAAGCTGATTTGACACTATTGATCCTAATTTACTGTTTGCCATTCATTTAAAAACAGTTATCTCGGCCCAAAACTGACTTAATCAACAAATCATACTCAGATGTTCCCTGCGCACCAGTATTCATCTTCCTCAACTGCTAAATCAAGTCAATCCATCACCCGGACAACGCGTGGCATCAGCTTTCGGTGACTGATCGTGCCTCATCACTCCGTGCCTTGTACACAGTCCTAACGATTCTTGGGTTTTGATTTATGTATGCCGCCTCTAATGAGATTAGGTACATCGTTAATTCATTTTAGCATTGAATTTGTTTCTAAATATGTTGCTTTTAAAGATGCTTTTGCTCTGAATGAACAAAATGCCCAGAAACAGTACCTGTTTGCAAACTGGTTTTATATTTAATCATTGGACTATACACGAACAGAGGTATGCGAGGCACATTAGTGAAAATATGCAGTCCCATCAATACATTCATTAGTGGAAACATTTTTGCAAGCGCAATCTCTTTTTATTGAGGATGTAACTAAAGTTATCTATTCAGTGGTGCCAGAATTTTCCCATTTATTGTTTATCTCTGATCAATACTCTTTTGTCTCATGTGAAGCATGACACAGTTCAGGGGGCATGTGATGGAATTTATTTGTTTGCAGTGTGTATGTTCCCTGCACGCATGAATAATGTCGAATTTTAATAATGATTAATACTGTAGTTTTCAAATCAAAATGGCCACCATCAAATGCAGATTTAGATATCTCCAATATATCAGTCCAACCAGGTTCAAAGTGCTTTTTATCACACCTGCTTCCCGACACTGAAGTCCAGCGCAATACAGAAACTATAAGTCCAATACCTGCTAACACCATAGGACTGCACCAGTGAAGAATTTCAATTCATCTAACAGGCAAGAAATTGGATACAATTCAGCTGCGTGCTACTGATTGCTCCTGGTTACTCGAGATTCACTCAGAGGGAAAGTTAATTTGGTTCCCAATCTGTCAGACCTCTAGACTCCTTGGAAAACATTGGATATATGATCTGCTCCAATGTGCCAGGGCGGGCTGAAGGCAATATGTTTTTGAAAGAGAGCCAAGGGCCATCCAGGCCCCACAGACTTTAATTCAAAAGCTGATTGAAAAGGGGTCTGCGGTTAATTAGGAGAGGAGTTTTTCTTTATTATCTTGAACAGCTGTGGCAGACTGCGGTCAAATGTACTCTAGCTGACCGTCACCGATCCTTTCATTCACATCTGACTGCTACAAACCGTGGCGCTATCACTACAGGTGCAGATGGGAGGGAACCTGTCAGAATTACCATGGCTTTAATTTTTTAGCGATTTTTCATGCATTTACCTACTTTGTGTTGAAGCGCGAATGTGACAATGGAGGCGATGGAGGACCTTACTGAAGGGACCGGTAGCAGGGTTGGGTTACTGCATCTTAAACACTGCACTGCAAAGCTGCACTACGCATCTGAGTCAGTAATTCAGTACCCAGGAGTGGGGATGGGCAAATAACCACTGCTTATACAATTAATCTCCTAGACCTTGGTACAGCAGTTTTTACTAAGTATGAGCCTTTCTTGTCTCTCATGTTGGGATACATCCCAAATACCACACTCACACCCACCACAACCAGTCATCCCCATATCAATCCAAGAGCAGTATTTAATCAATTATATTTAAAACTGTATTTTTAATAGACAGCTACCCCAATCTACCTAGTCCGCTAATAAAATATCGGTATTGAGTAGAATAAAATGCATTGACGTGCATTGATTTATGAATGACTTATTTATGAACATGAAAATTCATGTGTGCATGATAAACTATTGAATTGAAATGAGGTAGTGTGAGTCATCACTGAATCACAGCTTCTACCGTTTACATGAGTGATGAGCATTTTATGAATCGTTCTAGGGTGGTTGGACAGGCTGTTACCTGCTATGTAGGGGACAAAACATCATTAAGGAATCTTTCTACGGCATGCTAATTTGTGAAGTGTCTTAAGGAAGAAGATCTCAGTTCTTGATGCTTAAACCTTGTAGCACCCGCAGAAACTTCAGAGGGCTGTCCCTGTGCTTTATTTCTTTCTTTTCAGCATTATTCTAACCTCTGCCTCTTCCTTTACAGCTAAGCATGCTGTGTGAAGAGAAGAAATCCTATTGGTGTACAGCAATGTTGTTTATGGTTAAAACTGTTTGGAGTATTACAGGGTAATACCTCTTGGAGAGGTTTGGGACATTATATGACATTTGGGCTTTAACAAAAATGTGTGACTTTTGAGTAAATGCTTTAATAAACTAAATTTTTAGCAGTTGTTGCTAGCATCCTGTATTTCAAGCTTATTGTTTCAGACTTGTTTCAGAAGGCAATCAAAGATTTTGTTTAGCAGTAGATTGGTTTAATCTTTATCTAAGCAACTGTTATTTTTTAAGGTTTTTGACCTTCTGTTACTCCGTCACGTTTTTCAATCAACTAATTAATCAATTAACATTCCACTAATCCATGTGCACTGTTTCGTTCATTCTTCGTTTTTCATTTGCCCTGCACCTCTCAAGTTGGTTTTTGTTTTCCTTATAACCCAGTCCCAAAGGATTTGTCTTTGGGAGTCATTGTTCTTGTTTTCATGTACCTGGTTCCATGTGTGAGTAAAGAGCATGTTTAGTTTGGACTTTGACTAAGTCCCCTTGCTGTGCCTCGAAAGCTGTGCCTCGAAAGCTGTGCCTCGAAAGCTGTGCCTCGAAAGCTGTGCCTCGAAAGCTGTGCCTGACTGGGACTTGGTCTGTGTGGGAGCTGCGCTTGGGTTCATCCCTGCTCTGGTGCCCCGAACCTCATGACATGGACAGCCTGTACTTTGCGTGAATACAGTTTAACAGGTTCTGACACATCTAAACTTGGCTCACCGATGTTCCTTTTCATTGTTTATTAATGCGTTGCATATGGGAAATAGGAACAAGTGTAAAAAGAAAGTAGGGGTGGAGTGCGCGGGGTTCAAACTCTGTAAATGATTATTGTGTATCTGACCACACGTAGTCCTCATTGGGTTATTTATTGTTTCCACAGAGGTTTGTTCATGAATTACAAACTAAAGATCTGCGATTAGGCTCACAGAGAACCCATTTGATTTCCTTTGAACTAAAAATAACTCAAAAAATGTCAGTTTGAGACACGAGGTTCTGGGTGTCATGTTTTCTGTGTAGGGTACACTGATACACTCTAATCCAGGTAAGGAGCAGCTGCTAATTCTCAATAATAAAAAGGGTACACTCCCACACAAACAACTGCTGCTAAAAGGCCTGCAGGAAATCTACCGATATTATATTCATAAATCTATTATTTTATAAAGCAATGGCAAAACCTCTCTCAAAAACACTGACACACAGATATTCATTATCCCATAAAGGATCATATAGACAGGGACTGGCCAAAGTCATTTAGTTCTGCAGTTCCACCCAGAGATGATGTAAGTAGTACATTGCATAGTACAGATTTTATCATCAAAATGAAGATGCTACACGGTCCCACAGCAGATGTTTGTGCCTACAGAAACACAGTTCTTGTGATATCTCAGTACTAACGCCAGTACCACAAAAAAACATTCTGATGAGAGCTATACCGTAGAGCATTGCAATTTTCACATTGTTTTAACACATTAAAATATGTGTTAGAATTATCTTAGTTATAATTTAGTGAAAATGAAAAAAGTGTTTAACAATGACATGAAACCGGATAAGCAGCGAGAGGTAACCACAACTCTCTTCACCACTAAAACAGGAAACCTCTGTGTACTCCATGGCCTGTCCCAGCAGGATTACAGAGTAACTCAAACACACACACATATGCACATTTTGTTATAAATTATTAGAAGCCTAATTTATCAAATTTTGTTTGCGGTTAGTTTTGCCACCTGGTTTAACTGTAGCGAAAATATAAAATAAGCTTCATGTGAAAATTACTGTAAGGGGCTTTAATATCATTTGTCAAGAAGGTATGACAGGACAGTTTTGACACAGAAGCATTCAGGTATCTAGATGTCTAATGCTGTTAAAAGAGCCCAGGAGTTTGGTTAAACAAGTTGAGCCCTGCAAAGGAAGCCCCACCCCTGTCTTAAACTCCAGTGGAAAATGTGCTGATGTTTACCAATGGATCCACAACACCTGAGACACGGCCAGGTAGCTAGGGGAATGTTGGCAGAGGGGCTGACAGATTAGAGTGCATATCAAGTATCATTTTTAAAGAAAAAAGCCATTATCTAGTCAAGTTGGTAACCACCTGAGCCCAGGTATGGGCAACCTTACAAGTGAGCATTTGTGGGGTAATTAAACATCAGAAATAACACATATTGGGCTGTGTTCCAAATCAAATTCTGCACCCCTCACACTCGCTCTGAAGTAAGGCCCACAACTAAGAATCTAGTCCCAGGATTAGATCTATTGTAAAGGTTCTCAATCCACACACAGATCAGACTCTTTTGTATCTGTTACCTCAATATTTGTTGTGAACTACAAGTTCACCTTCATTAGAGTATAGTTTGAACTTACAAGCAAGAGGTGTGAGGAACAAACAGGACAAAGCTGTTTGGGGATAGGAAAAGTTTAGATTTTTTTCAGGTTTTGATTGAAAACTTGCCATTAAAGTCGATATTCCAAGTGGTTTCGTGGTCATTTGGTACATCACCAACATGTTGCAGAAAACCTTATGTGTTGCAGCCCTGAGAAAAATGAACATAACATGGCGTTTACTTTTTTAACTTGTTCTTCATCCCCATAAAATTCAGTTAACCAAGAATTCCCAGATGTGGCACATTGTTGTCAAAGAGCAATATTATAGCTGATTGTCCATTTCAGCATTCAGTTTACTGCAAAATGGCTTGTTATTACAAAGGCTGAGAGTTGTATGTTCTGTAAATTACATCTGGATATTGACTTTTTCCGTGGTTGAACATATTTCCTTGCCCCTATGAGCCCCAACACACACGCACACACACACACCCACGGGGAAAAAGCAGTGCGATCTCTATGGCACCTTGATGTGACTCTTTAAATAGGCATTTAAATCAACTGTGTGTTAATCTTCAGGCTAAAATGGTAGTTTGTTAAACAAGCCTTACAATGTGCCAGGTATTTTAGTTTTGATTGTAAGGCACACTATTATTATGAAGCAACATTACATTACTTGGTTATAAAGTACCAAGAGGTTGCAGTGATCTGAATGCATTCTGTGGCACTTTAGTAAAACAACAACATCTAAGTGTTCTCTTTGCACACTCAGGGATCTCATGCTCACCTGTGGCTTTCTGCCCTGAAATCTCTCAGGTGCATATTGTTGTCTGAGAGTGTCTCCTGACAAAACAATCATCTTGTGGGTTTATTTGTACCAGTACAAAAGGAAATTTATCGGTATGTAACGGTGTGAGCCATGTGCTATTCATGTTAAAATCCGTGCTCTTTACACAGTACATGGCTGCTGGTAAATAGCGTCTACTCTTCCTTTATTTCTATTGATGTATTGAATGACTTATTTACTCAATTTGTTAAATGCTTTGACCCACTTTAAGTTTACTATTTGCCAGTTTCAATGATATTATGCTGAAGTCAAATGCCAAATCCATCATACAAATCTGTAATTTGCAGATTAGATCATGGGTCAGCTTGTATGTCCTCCCTGCTAACACTCTGCAACTATTACCTAAGAGAATAATAGGTAAAAGTTTGGAATTTATAATAAAATGAATGATGTAACTAACTTGGTATTTATAACCCAAAAAAATCGAATGAATGTGAAATGTCTTGTTTGGCTGAATAAATGGATAGTATATTAGGTATAGTGCAACTGAGAAACAAACGGTAATAGGCCAAAACTTTGTCTGAATGAATTTTCTGTGCGGCAAATATCAAACTAAAGATCACCTAATATTGTCAGTGTCTCACTTTTCTCTCCCATAACCAGTTTAGCAAAGAAGGCCATAACGTGTATAACGAATATTTTGAAACTTTATGAATTATATCAAAACAGTATACATTAGTGGAAATGTGGTGGGAAATGGGAGAGTGTTGTACTACAAAAACCTTACAAATAGTCATGAAAGGATTAAACAGACAGAATCGTAGCGTAACCGTGACATTATTAAACGCCTCAGCTTTGTCTAATCGGGAAATGACTTTTTTTTTTACTAGGTTTTTTCCCCCCAATGCAAATTCTATGAAAACTTTAATTGCATCATTATTATTTATAATCAGTGTAAGTTAGAGTTAAAAAAAAAACATGGCTTCCCATAATGTCAATTTGGAAATTTTGCATTTCTATTATTTTGATAGCCTGGCCTAGACTAAGTAAAACCTCCAGCTGCTATTTACAGTGCTGTTCTACTGTATCTACTGAGACTGAGCAAGTATATAAATACATTTCTGTGTTTAATTTATACAGTGTGCGACTGTGTCTCTCCAGGATTGTAGAACCCATATAACATAATGCGCAAGGCAAAATAAACAGGATGAAGTAATGTAAACCACATTAAATTCCCAATGGAAAATAAACAAGACCAAACCGACATCCTTCAAAATATTTGTCACAAACAAGAAAGGCCAGGGAAATTAACCTGTGTATACTTGTTACTCTGACAATTATCTGCGTTGGTTTAAAAATCCTCCTTGCTCTCTCACATATGCTTCATGGGTCCCTGGGATCCTTTGTCCTTATAGGGTAGGAACCCTGTTTGCCACTCTGTTCTCCTAATTAAGGAGATGTCCCCAGAGGTTGCCATAACAGAGCTCTACACATCTGGGGCACTAATTATAGTAGCTTTATCATCATGACGGTTTGCATTCTCTTCTTAGGATCAGAAAGAGTGACCTTGAGAAAATTTGCACACGCATCTGCATTAGAAAACTTGATTTGACTTGGTAAGATTCAGGTTAAACAACCTGTAATGACGTAGGGGAAACTACTGGAAAATATTAGGAATGTGGCAGCTGAGTTTGTCTACTAAGTCTCCACCCAATAACAGATGCAGCTACAAAAAGCCACAAACCAGACCCCCATCCACCACACACACACACACACACACACACACACACACACACTTAAATAGAGAATCTAATAAAAAGCTTTTATTGATAAAATATTGAGTACTGATTTCATTTGTAATGCCAATGCCATAAATACCATCTGTAAGCCAGAGAAAGGCCAGTACTTATAAACTCAGTAAGTGTTTCTAGCTGTCATGTGAGTGACCTGACAATTCTACTATGGAGTGCAACATTAAGTATTTGTGAGTAAAAAGTTCACTTCAGACATTTAATAAAAACCCTTTTCCCCAAATCTTTGCGTATTTCTTAGATTTTTTAGACTAACTTTAAATGTTAAATAATTGACTCGAAAGTTAAATATTTATATGATTATAACCATTTATTTATTGTTTTGAACATTTGCAAATGTTTTATACTTTTAGATACGTTTGTTATATTTACAAATTTTTTATTTAATAACATTTAATAAATGTCTGAAACATCCAAATCGCCTTTGCCAATCTCGCATTAAAAATTAATATACAATGGAGGTAAAAAAATTTCTTAAACATAAAAATAAGAAAAAGCGATACAGACAGGGTGAAAGTTATTATATATATATTATAATAACAGAAAGTTATTGGTGTGTTTTTGCCTTTGTGCATGGGCCAGAGGGATGTCCACAGAAACAGACACTGCAGGGGGCTCTCTAGAGTTTGCAATATGACCCTACTTTGATTTAAATAATGCATTTGCTACAGACATTGTTTCTGCATGCCCTCACTCAACTGGGACAGACTATGATGTAAATCTGTGTATTGTGAATATAGAAATTAAAAGGCCATGTCACTGAAAAAAATCCTGGAAATCAGGAAAGATAAAGAAAAGAAATTGGCCAAGAACTAATCTATGAGGAACGCCCTGCTAAACAAGGGTATTGACTTGCCAATGGTAAAAAACAAATTAAGCAAATCACAACTGTTTGTGGCTGCGTCTAAATATTTTTAAAATACAGAAGGATAAATTTTAAATATTTGAATTAACATTTATGCCTATAAAACATATAATAAACTGAAAATTTATCAATGACAGCAGAGCCATAATTTCTAAAAACTGAAGTTAAATTCTCCAGTTCCTAAGTTCCAATTATGCTTACCATTTAAGGCTTCCCTCCTTCAGTGAGCTTTTAATAACAGATATATGCCACTGTTTAATATAAACATTTCTTCTGAATTCCAAATGCTTGCTGATGATTTAAACCATTCAATGCTGGCAAAAGATGAGTGAAAATTTTGTATTCCCTGGAATGCCCTTATAATTGGAAACAGTGATAAATACAATTTATGCCTAGCTGTTTCTCCCATTCCAGAACAGCAAAAAGAAGAAGAATCCCATTTTTTATACTATCTTGACCTGGAATCTTTGCCTGTGGTCTGTTTTGTTAGCCATTATCGAACATAAGTACTCATTACGGCACCTGCACCTTTCTGTCAGTGAGTGTCTCGGAGACAGGTTTCCACCTGTGAGGATTTTTAATGAATAAGGCTGGCTCCTAACTGTTCTGATGAGCAGTGAAGTCCTCCCAGTACAGACATCACGGTCTGCAGCAGGGCTACCAACAGGGCTCAATCGATACAGCTGCAAGCTACTGGGGAGAGGCTAAATGAAATTCTCTCTGTTATTTTCCAACCCACAGACTGCCTCAATAGTTCTCTGTAAATTATAAAATTCGGTTTTGCCTTCTCAAGTCACAATGGTTTCCTTTGAAATTCGATTTCCACAAGAAAATGATTTTCATGAACAAATTTATCAGGTCACAGCATTGTTAAGAGCGAAATGTGAAATATGACATTGATTTTAATGTTCTGAGTTTGTCCTCATAAACAGCAAAATGTTGTTGAATATTTCACCTCCTGTATTTATTTAATAATATTAATAATAATAATTTTGTTATATA
>JAOVYW010001015.1:15030-25853 GCA_025775045.1 Hiodon tergisus | reverse complement strand
AAGTAAAATATGAACAGGTATATAAAAAATATATATAATTACTGGCATTGAAGTAAAATATGAACAGGTATATAAAAGGAAAATATAATTACAGGCATTGAAGTAAAATCTGAACAGATTTAAAGGGGGGCCTAGGAGTACCTGTTGATGGAGCTGACACTGGGGACACTGTCGTTGTCACACACCCTCTCGGCCAGCAGCCGGTCCCTGATCTCCCAGGCAAACATGGTGGGATTTTGGCGTTTGTAATCGGCGATTTTGTCGACAACTTTGGGCGTAGCAACCTTTGGTTTGGATCCTCCAATGACTCCTGGCCTGATGCTGCCTGTCTCGTAGTACCTGTATGGGGTACAGGAACCACTGTCAGCCCAAAACTCTTGGCTCTCCTTTGGCCTTTCTGTGCTACAGGGGGAGGCAAAACCACTGTACTCCCACCCCACATGTACTGATCCCTGACTGTGTCGTGGAGTGCAAAAAGTTACTCTGAAAAAACCAAAGTGTTATGGCCGTAACTTCCCACCAGTTCTCTATACTGAGAAGGCTTCCCAGGGGTTTGGGGTAGCTCTCCCTGGGCCCTCCTGTGCTACAGGGGGAGTTGCCTCTTTCCAGGGACATTGCCCCCTGGCTGTCGGCCCCTGCATAATAAGCATGTCCAGGCACACGTGCTCATAAGAATACTTCAACGTCAACAGCTCATCACGGTCGTGTGCACAGCCCAGCCAAGGACAAACAAACCTCTTTACGCAGGCACTTCTATTTCGAGGCTTAGGTCCCCTAACATCTAAGAGTGCATTTAAACATACGCACATCCACGGTTTCATCCCTTGACCTAACACTCAACACCCAACACGAAGTTCCATGCATACACACACGGACGTTGACAAACAAACACACCTATGCACATTGCATTTCTACCCTACTCTGCATTTTTATACTCCATGAATAAAATAAGCATTGAGTTCAATGTAAATGCACATCATTGAGGCAGAAATCTCATTTTCAAAAAACCACAGTTGTACACAATATAAACCCCATTATGCGCAATATTATAGCCATCAAAATTATTTGATGGAAGAACAAGTATTTCCATGAAATGCCACTCCATGTTTCTTCTTTTTCACTGACACTGAGATCTTCTGGGGAGTCATTCCATATCCTAAGGGAGTCCATAGTCTTCCTCTTTTGAAAATGCAAGTTGTAAAAGTGGAGTATTTCCTTTCATTTTCGATTATCACTACATCCATGCACTCCAAGTACCAGATGTTTAACCCTTTTGCTCAGAAGTGTGCGTATGCACATAGCTGAACAGATGAGCTGAGCTGAACTTGAACTGGAATTCAACCATCATTTCAACGCCTGGAAAGCTAAATCCCCCAAGCACGAATAATGGACCAACGTTTGTATCTTGGTACAATGTGAGGTGCCATGTCAGGCTGGTTGCTTACTGGATCCTCAGGGGAGAAGTCTGTCTGCTCGAGTCTGTGGTGAGGGATTAGTCCACAGGCGGACTGCGGAAAACAGGTGGATATCTCGAGATGTACCAATGTACCAAGTAGAGGTTTTTAGAGATTTAACTGTGTCTGTGACTGAAAGAGAATAGTTGCTAATAGGGGGTTTGACTGCTCACCGGCCCAGGATCTTGCTAACGCAGCCGTGACTGACGCGAAGCTGGCGGGAGATGTCGCAGGGACGCACACCCTGGTGGGCCAGCTCCACGATGCGCTGCCGCACCACGTCCGGCAGGGGGCGCCCGTTAACAAACACCCCTCCCAGCTGGTTCACCCCGCCATGTCCTGCAGAGAGGGGGAGAGGGAGAGTTGAGGGGTTACCTGGCAGTTTTTTGCTACCCTCAGCCCCAGGGACTTAATTAATGGCCAAAGAGTCCAAGACCAGTTTGCAGACCACTTTGCAGACATTTTTTGCAGCACCATAGAAACAGCAAACTTCAGTTTGGCTCACAAACTAAATCACGAACTTTCCTACACGTTGCTGTCTTACAGGATAAAACCTTTCAACCATGAGGCTTAACTGCAAATGAGGGCTATTTACAATACACCAGACCACATTTGAATCCGCTTAATGTCATTTTAATGCGATCTATTCATCTCAATATGCGTATTAGTATGGAGGGAAAAGAGCTAAATTAGCCTGGGTTGTTACAGTCTGCGTCAACGACAAAACACACAATAACTGTAAGTAACGGAACGTCTCAAAGGATTCTTTTATCCGTCTTCCATAACCGCAAGTCTAATTCAGAGTTGTGTGCGGAACGCTGGAGCCTGGATGAACCCAAGGGCGAGATGAGAATCCATCGCAGGCAAAAGTATCAAAGGCTTTGTTATGTTATTAGTAATCCACCTGAGCATTTTATGAAGTTTGTTCATTCATTCATTCAGTTATTTTTTGCATCAGGCCTAACCATGCAGACATAGAGCGCGAGGGAGAAGAGACAGAGAGACAGAAACAGCCACACACTCACGCACACGAGTTCCATTTTCGCAGTAGCAAAACTCTTTGGACAGTGGGGGGAAACAGCCGGAGGAAACACAAAAACACAGACAGGGACCATCAGCAGATCACTGATAGAACAAGTTGAAAAGCCCCGAAGCATACTGTTAAAATGTATAGAGAAAATCTATTTTAAAGTGTAAACTATGTTGCTCATTGGCTGTATTTGATCCACCCTTTTTTTTTTTTTTTTTTTTTACCTCAATCAGAGCCATTACTGGTTTCACTCAGGTTTCACTTGACGGGCTACTGCTCCTAGTGGTCACGCATAACACTGCAATGGTAGCACCTTGAACACTTAGGTTTTTATTCTTTTCCAGCACAGTTCATGACTTTGTACGGTCAAACTGTAAATTACCTCCACCCAAGTAAATAAGAGACCGTTTATGTTACATTAATTCAGCCCATATCCAATCAGATTAGATATTAAAACAAAATTATTACAAATGTCCCTTTTTTCTGCAAACAAGTATTATTTATGCAGCAATTTTTATTTAAAAAAAGATATCTGCATGTTTCCTTGTTTGTTTTATAAATGTTTCATTTTGTTTTTACTTCCCTGAATAACTTGCTTGTGTAAATAACACACACAAACCACAATCAGACATATCAGCATTGTATACGTGGAGAACGATTCTGTATAGGTTTTGAGAAAAACAATTGCTTGTTTTTTGAACAAACAACAATTTTTTTAAATAATAAAAAATTATTCATTTTAAACCATGAGCACCTCCCATGAATCATCACCCAGCTATTTGTCAGTAACTAAACCAAGCTTTGAAAGAGCTGCAACACCCAAGGGATACACAAAGAACTCTGGCAGAGAGATCCTTAATCCAGTCACTTTACAATATTAACATACTGATTGCTTCTTTAGAAAAATATATATTAGTAAAAAAGTGAGGTGGGGGCATAATCCTGGCTTTGTATTTAATAGTTTTTGAATACAGCACAGCAGGGATTTCTGGAAAACAGATATCTTTCCTTCAGTTAACTCATAAATAAATACAAAAAAAAAGCTTTCACCAATAAACATATCGCAAAAACACACAAATGAAGGAATGAAACTCAATTTTGTCTTTTTACGTAAATAAACCCAGGGGTCTCCATTGTATACCTATCGGGTGGAAAACAGGGTCTACTCTTAAAAACACTGGAGATTGAGTATTGTTTTCTTCAGGGACAAGACATCAAGGCGGTATCTCTCCTTTCCTCAACCCATGGTATGTGAGACCTCCTACCTAAGGGAAAATGCTACATGCCCTGTTGCTCAATGTTCTGCAAGGAGGGAGGAGCTGGTGGGGAGGCAAGAAAAAATCTGGAATGGTTTCTGCTTGACATCCTCGCCCACCACCACCCCTGAGGTGTGTGGGTCGTGAGGCTTTGTATCCAGCACCAGCACAGAGCAACACCGACACCACTGGTTCTATTCAATAACGCTGATCTCCTCCACAGTGTGTCACCCTCTACCAATGAACTGCCACCAGATGACTCGCCTTGCATCCTCAGTTCTAAATGACAAGATAATATATATTTTAAAATGCTGGGAAAAACCACATTCAGCTTGGCTTTTAATAAAGTCGTTTTTTTTCTCGTTTTTTTCTTCACTGCACGCAGCGGTCTCCTTGGAATCGTGTTGGGAAGTCGGTCTTAAGAATGATGCTGTTGCTTCTCGTCAGGCCTGACAGGGGTGAACTGGACTCGGCCTTAATGGGCAGTCCAGTTCTATACACAGAACCGCCCTTTCCTGCGATGGCCGCAAACTGTGTTCAAGCAATTACTGCCACAACTGACTCAAAGAGCCCTTCGCAAAGACTGCACTAACCATTTGAAATTCTTACCATTTCCAATAGGATGCTGGGGGGTTTTCAATCAAAACGTAATTTTGTCTGTTTCCTCACCAGAGACACACACGTTCCACACGTATGCACGCACACACACTGGTATTCCTGGTAGAACTGATGAGAGGATGGAAAACTATTACTTTTTTAGAGTATTTATTTTGCTTATGCAAATATAGGCTACCGGAAAATAATACCTAATCTTTAAGCTGGCATAGAAACTATGGATATTGACAGTTTTTAAGTATATAATATTTAATCAGAATATTATTCAAAAATATTTCACTTTTTTTAAAAAGACGACAAACTTGTTGAATCTGTGTGTATATCCTTTAGTTGACCAAAAAATACGACTTTGTTAAGGTTTGTTACTTTATTACTAAAATAACTCTGTAAATACTCAGCTCTGCTCTACAGTAAATGTTGAATTCTAACAGACAAATCGTCACCTCATGCCATAGATGCTTACGTCACTGTGCACTATCGAAAGTGTCCGGTTGGCACGTGGCCTGAGGGACTGCACTCTGATGTGGGAGGCTTATTTCTTGACTGAGTTAAGGTCTACTCAAGTAGATTTCAACTTCTACATTTTATGTATTAGAGAGCTTCTTTTTACCTGAATGATTTCCGAGATCTGTCTGGCATACCCACTAACCAAAAAAAACAAAAAACATTTACGTTCTTCCGTCCGGAATAAAATCTCTTTTAGGACACTATTCCATCTCAATCTTTTATCCACGTTTTCAAAGCATTATCGCGGCCAGCGGGTCAAGGGTTGGCTTCCTATTAACAACTTTAAAAATAGGAAATGAAAAAATAACGTGGAATCCACCAACGACGGCAAAATTTATTAGGATTAGACTTTACAATGTGATAATAAAAAATTGGCCATAGAAAAAATGTTATCGGTGTAATGTCAGTGTCAGTGTAATTAAATAAAGGCAGTGTTATACGTCTGTGGATACGGCGAATGTATGGTCTATTTCGCAGGCTTTATGCTCCTGTAAAACTCAGAACGCCTACTCAGTACGACAGTAAATATTCAGTTAAACAACATAATCCACGTGGGTAAACTCGAGTGTGCTCGCTTTTTTACATTTAACCAAAAAATATTTTTTTTATTTAAAGCTGTTTACGTCACAAAATTTGGTCGCTAATAGCCAGCAAACAAATATTTGTGCATAAGTAAACGAAATAATATTAATAATTCAGCTAACGGTCAAGAAATCTACGGAAGTTATGTCTATGCACAAATTAAATGTTGAAATTAAGAATTGTGGATATATATAAACAAGCACATTCTTACAGAGACCTGTGTATGTGATGTAGTTCATGTATTTATTTATAATTTATATTATCAATCATTACTTCAAGTACCAAATATCCTAAATAGCCATTAAAGTACCATCAATTAAACCACAATAATAAATTAGAATAGAACCGAAAGAAGTTGCTTCACTTTCATAAATAATTCAATAAAATGACTACTTGGGTTTTATATTAATTTAAAACACGTTTACATACTCGTTACACACTGCAAAAATGAACGGTTCAAACAGTGTTTTGCTAATAACAGTGTTTTAGGTATAAATCCCTCGTGTGTTTACATAAAAACACTATGTTCTATATAAACATTTAAATGTTCTTAAATTGATATAGGCTGCAGACTTACAACGGTTAATTTACAAACACCAAACGCATTCAAAAATATTTCAGTTTAGTGTTATTTTATTTTAAAGTCTGCAACAATCATAAAAATAACCAGAAAGGATTAAAAAGGCTCTCAGATCAAATTTCAATTTAAAAAAGCTGTATGTTTAAAGGTTTGTGGGATTGGTAATTGGAGACTAGTTTCATAAATACTGTCATATTACATTTCAACCACTGTGGACATTAACCGGACTGTTTGTTACTTTCTATCACTTCTGAGTAAAGGGATCTTAGCGTTTAGCCCCGTCGGTAAAATCGGTATAATGCAACAGAAATCTTGTTTATCGTTTGTAGCCTATTGTTATTATTATTTAGATATGGTGAAAATAGGGAAACAAAGTAAATAAGTCAACCTTCGCAGTGAGTTTTTTAGGCAGAGTAAGAGTTTATAAATCTTCATCGACGGTTTGTAAACAGGACGAGGCGCTCTAATCTTGAGTTTCGTTGCTGATCTTTTAGTTTTTCTCATTATATGTAATTTAGCCTATATGGATGAAATCGTAACTATATGCTACGGATGATGAAAACGACATCAATATGCAAGGGATAAAGCTAGGCTGCATAATTACAATAGTTTGATGACTCAGTAACGACACTATGTTTTCAAAGATTTAACTTTCTTAATATTCTGACACAATCCTTCAAGCCTAGCTTTTCAGGCTTAGTTATATCATTTTTAATTATATAGTAATTTAATTATATTAGTAATTCAGTAATAAAACTTGATAAAAGTATATTTTAAAACCTAAAATCTCACTCTCGAGCCTACAAGGTAACCCTTAACTGTGCGCGTAAAATTATTGTACTTTATTTCATTGAAACACAAAATGCGTCAAGTGTTTAAATTTCCTTCGCAAGGGCGCCAGCTCGCGTAAACACGCGTATTGTTTCAGTTGTAGTTTCTGAACGAAATCAACCGTGTAGTTTCACGTCACAGTGAATGAGGGTGACCGTTCTTTCCAATCAGTAGATAAATACCATTTCAAAGAGAGAGTAATCTCTAGCATTTGTTGGGCACTTTTCATTTAAACACATTTTCCGTCTTTCATGGCATCATTTTAGTAGCCAAAATCCACTCATTATTTTTACGCTGATGCACAAGCACCCTAAACCCCATTATGTTTTGACTTGGGGTCGCCGCTTCGGTGAGGGAGCAAAAACGACTAGACTAAGAAGGAAATGGAATTCGTTCTAGCTTTTTAAAATCTGTATGTCTAATCAGCGTTTAACTCGCCGTGAGGGGAGATGTCATTTCTCCTAAATGCATTTGAAAGGACAAATCTTCTCTAAGTCTCTGGAGCACAGAGAACCGGGAGAAATTATTTTCCACACAAACTGGAACTTATTAAGCCTGACCAGGGGCCAGATTCCTATTATCTGCAAAACTAGACTGCTATTTGTCAGTCCTGTATTTACGGAAAGCGAACAAAAATAGTAAGAATAAAAAATATATTGCTACACTTGAAAAATAACCACATAATAAATAAGAATAATAACAACGCCAGGATTATCATTATTATTATCAATAATAAAAATAATCGGCATGCTTTTCACAGTGATTGGTTATTTTGTTTCCAGTAGGCCTAGATACTGCATTTTGTACATTTTAGCAGGCGTCGCATATTAGAGTAAAACAGTATTTCACCTTTACAAATCTGCAGCTCCTGCGACAGATACAATAGCGCTTGTGAGAAATAAAGGAGAGCTGTCTTTGGGCCACATAGAAAAAATGACTATAGCTGATTTCGAGAGAATTCTAGACACTAAATAGGAATATAAGAATTAATTTAAGTGGCCACTTTGCATTATGACCGACGATATCAATAAATGCAACAGTCCGACGGCTTTAAGTAGAGTTTAGATTCTCTCATGACCAACACCATTTATTTATTTGGTTGTAGAGGTGGCAGCACGGTTGAGTAATACGATTCAGAACCTGCGATCGTTCCACTTGCACAGCAGGGTAAGTTCATTTTTGTTCATGCTTTGTTGCGCATGGTGGCTTGTCGCTGTTTCACCATCAACACACTCATCCACCCCACCTCCCCCACCCCAGTCCACCGCCACGAGCGACAGCGATACAGGAGAATATTTCTCTGGGCACAAACACAAGCGACCTCTCTCGCCGCTCACTATATCCATCAGTTATACCAAAACCACGTTTCGTCTCATTGCGTCGATAAGGCAGGAATTGAAGTGCTTTCTAAAGCCGAAGAATTCTGCCATGAGACAAAAGTTTTAAAACACAAGCAATGCCTGATTCTGGGTAATGGTCTCCCTCATATGCTACTTCTTGTTAGGCAACTTTTAGGACGGTCCCCCCCCAGTACACAGACGCTAGCATTTTTGAAGGAAGGAAGCAGCTCACTTACGGTGCATCGCGGCGAAGGCGTCGTGCTTGCAGTGTATTTCCATGGGAGAAGCTTTTCGGGTCGGAAAGCAGTCCGACCCCCGTGGAACAAGTGACTGCACAGTCCTCGACCGCTTCTCTCACCTCCCAAGATTGCTTTACAATTATTGAAAATAGCAACAACAAAAAATGTGTGTGTGTGTGTGTGTGTGTGTGTGTGTGTGTGTGTGTGTGTGTGTGTGTGTGTGTGTGTGTAAAGGCCTATATAAAAAAAAACAGAACAGCAGGTTTCCGGTAAAAGTTATTTTTGGGAAAACTCCACACAACCCAAACTATCGATGTGATAGGAGTGGGTTTACAGAAAAATTTAGAAAGCCTGTTATGCCTGCAAATAAAATAAATATTAAAAAATTTAATATATTTCACAATAAAAATAAAAGCGACAATTAAAGCGTGAAAATTTGACTTTTGTTTAATTTCATTGTCTGCAGTTGACGAAGCCAGGTCAATGGGGAATTATGTATATCTGTGGTTGTTTTGTTGCGAATAACACATTTGAGCAAAGCTGTTATGGTGAAAAACGATCGGGGTCTAAAATATCTCTTTTCACCTTTCCTTTCGCGTTGTACTTGAACCTACTAACCGGGTGTAAGAGAAGTGACCGGCAAACTGTGACCAGACAATCGAGGGAAAAAACGGCGTGTCAATATACCGTAAAATGTATTGACCCTCATTGACTCTTCACGTCGATGTCAGTTTTTTTCTATTTAAGTTTTCATCAACAATCCACCGGAATTGGCAATACATTTTTCGATTACTCGACATAAAATTCTGTTATTAATATGTTCCACTCTTAGTTGTCTAAGCTTTTCTTTTTTGAAAATATTTCATAAATTTCAACAATATTATGGTATCCAAATATATAAAGTTAACATGGTGGTAAAAATCTGAGTACATGTTTTAACAGTTGTAATTGTATCAAAGATTTTAGGTGCTTAAAACGGCACATAAAATCGTATAAATATAGCTTGAAAAAAAATATATATTAGGGGGATTTTGAAATTGGTATCCAGTCTGGAGCAATAGCGCAGGTCAAAGTTTCGGTTACTCGCAGTTTCGTAACGTGCATATAATCCACAAAATAATAGCCCGTGCTTCTGCAGGAATTCTCGTCTGTCGCTTCGTGGAGACTGGAAAAATGCTTGAATTCGTTGCTCTTCGAGTAAATTGTTCTCGCGGATAGGCACAACAGTGCCGTACTTCGCGGCCGTGCCTCAGGGAAAAGCCAAAACCACAGTGCAAGTAGCACGTTTCAGAACCTGCTCTCGTGTGGACAGCGCCACTTGCTCAATCCCAGAACCTACCACTGAGCCTTGAATATTCTGCCACTCAAACACACCTTGCCAATCACGAATGTGGCTTTTTAACCATAGCCAATAGTAAGTACGCTCTATTACGTCCAGGTGAAGAAGAGAGGGATTGGTTACGAGAAGACACGTGGGTGAGTTGCATTTTGTCCAATTACCCATTGATAAAACAAAAGTCTTGCGTGGCAGCGGTTTTAGAACAAATGGTATTATTTATGATTTGTGGGCCTATTTGTAAGGGAAACTTTTCCTATGTTTCTCAGTGCAAACAAATTATTAAATTACCGAAGCGCAGACAAGCAATTTGTTATTATTGATGCACTAAACTAAACCAAAAACAGCAAAGAAAAAATAACCAGCAATGAGGCATTAAAATAGACCAGTTGTATGGTCTATGGTCTCCAGTTGTTAGCTAAAAAAGCTAAAATTGACTTCCTATTCCCTTCCTCTCTCCGTATATATATATAGCAGGCCTATATGAAAAATTAAATTATAATGTTATATAACAATTTTTCAATTTAAAAAATTATACTGACCCAGTAATGATGGGGAGGGCTGCTTGGCTGAATTATTTCGCTTAATTATTAAGGCTATTCACATAAACAAATGATTAGCAAAATAATTTACCAATTTATGTTTGATTTTGTGGTAACGATGAACTGTTCAATGGGATATATTTCTAGATTCTAAATCAATCATCATACTCTATGAAAGCTCAATTAAGACAAAGCGTTTCCCATATAAACAACCAAAAAACAACATAACGACCATAATAATCGTCTTTCATCTTTAGCAATACAGCACTTTTTTCAAAGAAAAATTTGAGTTTTGAGCTATATCGGATTAATATTTAAATATGAAATGAATCCTTCATTTTAGTAGGTTTAGAACAATACATTTTAGGCAGAATTATATTAGGTTTCGCATTTTCCCCCTTTGTGTTAAAATACAATATAGGGTAGTTTAATACATTTGAAGCCGAATTATTAACACTAACCTATAAATTATATCAGATTGAAAATATTGTTTACATTGTATTACATTTGC
>JAOVYW010001015.1:0-14930 GCA_025775045.1 Hiodon tergisus | reverse complement strand
TTTAATATCTCTGCCCACAAGAGCCTTTACTAAGAGACTAAGCTACTGCTGCCACAATCTCTGTAGTTACTTTAAACTCAGCTGACTGATGCGCTGCAGTCATATAATATTTAAGCAACATTAAAAAACAATTATCTTCTTCCCTGATTCATAGATGGCATGATTTCATGACAAATTACTAAAATACGCACATTGTGACTATCCCAAATCCAAAATGTGATAGTCGATTGATTTGGTTTAAAACGAAGCAGTGTATCCCAGAAATTCAAAACAAATCCAAGCATGGTTTAAACAAAACTAACATATGATTGTTTATTTTTTCAGTAGGTATATAAAAAAATTATGTGAATAAAAATTTACAAAAATAAGATAAATATAATCTAAAGCAGCTGGATACAACTTTTCGCATATTTTGTAATATATATTGTATTTTATATGTTCGTATAAACAACATTGTTATCTCAACAAAATTTTCGTTTTTTTGCGGGGGTGAAAAACACGAAGATAAACAACAATCACCATAATATTTACATTTAATAACGATACACATTTCGTGTCCATATATGTTTTGCCCCCTTCGTGTCACATTGTTAAATGCGCCTACTCTATAATTTAACAAAAATGTATCGCCTGACCCTGACGTGTAGTGAAAACAATAAGGAATAAATATCTCCAAAGTTTAATTCAGCTGTTTATATTTTAAAATAATTAAATAAATAGATGCTACCGTTTAAATATTTACATAACATATTTAAGGTATGATACAATTATGATCGTATATTTAATTTAAATAAATAGATCTTGTCCGTTTTTCGTTTTCCTAAAAAGATAATTTCATAATAAGCGCTAACTGTGCAATAAGCCGCCTTTTTTGGTCCACATATTTCACTCGAGACCATTTTACAAGTTTCTCTCTCTTCTGCGAGCTTTTGACCCCAGCGCCCGGAGTGTCTAATGATAGTAAATCACATTGCTGCCGCTAGAGATTACGCAAACCCAAGTGCGTAGTGCAATACACTGTGTCCGATAGTCAGACCAGTGGCGGCAAGAACTTGGTTCTTTGATTTTTGTCACGGGTCACAGATGCCGGAGGATAGTGTTAAAAAATACGCCACGTCCGGCAGACAGCTAGGGGGTCCTGTCCATCAATGTTGAGCCTTGGTTACGGTGTCTGAGCACACGGCGGACCCTGACCTCCGGCGACACCATAAGGGATTGTGCTGTCAGACTTGGATGGGGATTTAGTTTAACCGTCATGGCGTTTGTTCTTAACTTTGAAAAACAAATTTGGAAACGAATGTAATGTATTCTCTTTTCACAGGGCATAACCTTATGTGAACAAACAAGTACTAATATACACATTTAATATATCCATTTGGTAATTTAGAATTAAGGACACACGCCATTGCGGATACATTTATTTTTCTACTTAACACCAAAAGCAACTTCTTCAAGATGCCCTCAGAATACTTTCGCTGGTTCATAGAGTCTCGAACCTGCGCTTTTTACATAAATAGACTTACTTCCCTTTTGATACTGAAGTGCAAGTTCAAAGTTTGACGCAATCCACTTTTGAACATTGTGTGGATCTGATGTTCGAGTTTGTACTTATAATATACAAAGGAATACATCACTACAAAGTATGGTGTAAACCGCGGTAAATAGTTATTGTATAGATATTAATGAAGTTTGGTATGTCTTTTGGTATATTTTTCTTGCATTGTAATATTTTGATTATATAATATTTTCACTAAAATAAGTAACTAACAAAGAGCCTCCTTTTCAGAAAACATATTAAAGTTTGATTTAGCCAAATAAACAGTATATAATAGAAATATATATACACTTTTAAAAATTGCCCAATTTTGAAGAATCTATAAAATCAGTAAATATTTGAAGAAATAATTAGGGAATAAATCGGTCTGATATTTTGTCAGTGACTAGGGTGGGACTGGGGGAAAACAGTAGGCAACGCTACCCACTGCTTAACTCAATGGTGCGTTGTAACGTCCTCTAATTACAAGCCACGCTCATCTGGAAAAGGAAAAAACACGTCGACAAACCTGTTGCACGAAAGCCACAGGGGCCAGGCGCCTATTTCACAAACTTTAATTTAAAAAATAAGAGCGAGAGGAAATTACTAGCGGTCAACAGTGCGTCCGTTCCTGGTGTCATTTTGAGGGGAATCGACGAGATAAAAAGTTCCGTTTTGATACCCGTTTTCAGAAAAAATAATTTAAAACGGTGTAATGTTATCATTTCTTAATAATTAAAATTATTAGATGATCGCACGTAAAGTCCCTTCATATTCAAAACCTGGTAGACTACTAAAGAGACGTCATACTAAATACACTTACCTAAAAGAAAGGAAAAAAACATTTTGTAAGTTTTCGTCTTTAAACGATTAGTACCGTGCACTTAGTCCAGTTAAGTAAAAATAATAATACTGACAGACAATAAAAAATACTGGTTTGTGTAACTTTTTTTTTTTTAACTGTCGTTAAAAAAAAAGGGAGTCAATTTTATTATTTTTCCACAATTAAGCTCAACATGCTTTACAGATTAATTGCGTAGCCTAAATTTAAATTCTAATAACATTATTATTTGTTTCTTTTGGCGAGTCAGATTAGGAGCAGTCGCTTAATATTGGGGTTCGCTTGCTTTCATCAAAAGTCAGAATCAAATACCCTTTAATGACGTATTTTTTGTTACTGTGTTTGTCTGGGTTTTGGTCTGTATCTGTGTGTAACGGGGAGAGAAAGGGCAGAGGGAGGGAGAGAGAGAAAGAGACGATAAGAATTGACTAAATGCTAGCACATTAGAAAATTCGAATTAATAAAATATTTTTAAGCAACAGTGTTGGCAGTAGAATTGCGACAGGGTTATTGAACGTAAGATTGTTTCTGCCAAATTTTCAAAACTGTCAATCGATTGGTCAGTTAGACACACCACGATCACAACCATAAATACACCATACATAATGTCCACTGCATAGAAATGTAAAAACATTGAGGTACCATATATTCAAGGTTATTAACTTTAAATATCGTTTCTACTCTCAATTAAATTGGTTACGGTTTGGTGAATTTAAGTGGGCGAAGTAAATACGAGTAAACCTTTGGTTGCCTGCTGAAGGAAACCCGTTTGACTAATGTCCTTAAGGAATCAAAACGCAGTTTATCTCGTTTCACATTATTTACATACTGGAAGGAATACAGTGTGCGGACATCAGTTTCTTTATGGAAAGGTGGTATACCACCTGCAAGTAAAAAATACTTCAAACTTCGAATGCGATGCATGCCAAATTATTTTTTTGCCCGACCGCATATATAAGAATCAAGCAAGTTAGACAATTTGACAATACAATAAATCACATTTACTTTTTTTAGCACACGCGTTTATCCAATTAATTGCTTGTCATTGTGACGAAGTAGCATACATTTATTTCAAACAAGAAAACGAGAAACAATGCCGTCAACGACGCAACCAAAATAGGCCTATTTAGTCCAAAAAAAACATACAAACGTCCTACTTTTGCTCAATAAAATAAGCTGTAGCATTAGCTACCAGGTCTTTAGTGAGCATCTTTCTTGTTATTCTAAGTAACTAGGCCTATTTGTTTCTAACAACCTCGTAAACATGTCAGCGCAGCAGCATGGCATATCGAATACTGTATTACAATTGCTAGTTAGCCTGCTAGAGCCATTTCACCTGGACGTTAAGCCACATCTAAATTTGAATAACAAAGCTCGGCAACTAAAATTGAAAGTTTAAGACCGACCTAACCAGTACAGGAAGCTAAAACTGCAAAACAGCAGAAATTGGTGGAAATATATCTAAAATATCTAAAATTAACGAAAACATAATTTTAATAAATCAAGACGATCAAGTTAAACAGCACTGGGGTTATAGTCAATTTTAGTTGTTAACGCTGCCAATAAGATTATATTAAAATTGCAACCATGGCTTTTAAGAAATAGTTTAACGCCTAAATTCGCAGTGAATGCTGATTGAAAGATATATCTTTTTAATGTTATGGTAAATCATAAATACTTGAGTCTCCGCGGCCAAAAGATACTTGTTTCAGAGTTGGGCATCATTTTCGGGGTCGAATTTGGCTCCAAACCCGTTTCAAACGAGTCTGACGACTGAAAACGTTTAACTTTACAACGTTATGTATCCTGTACATTTGAGTATCATTACATAAAAAATATTTTACGTTGTATTAATATTTCTACGCTGAAGATGTTAGGACTCCCCTACCTGACCTTCTGTTCCTGTGCGAGGGGTGTGTGTGTTCTAATTCCATACTGATGCGCGGAAATGTTGGGGATAAGAAGAAAAAAAGTTTCCAATTCCCCCCCTTTTTAAAAGTGTTTTTTTGGGGAGTTGTAGATTGAAATAATTCAACTCTTCCGCTCCCTGTCGCGCTGTTGCAAGTGTTCACTGAGCTGAAACTAAACGTTTTAGTTGGAAAAAGGGGCTCAGAAGGAACCGTGAAATGATTAAGGAACTAAAGAGCTGCTCGCAATGTGCGCTCATGTCCTCTTCCTCTACGACATCACCCCCCGCCACCCCCCAGACACGGCCACAGTCCCCAAGGTCTGACATCTGTTACAGAGTCCCCCTTCACTACTAACTTAGCCTACTCAGTTTCTTACATCTTTAGTCACGAATAGGCGCTTCGTCCATGGCCTAAATGTCCCCCCATTGAGTGTTTTTAGCACAAAAGTAAAGAAGAAATATGTGTCACCATGAGACCAAGACCAAAGGATGAAATTTCACTGGGGTAGCGAGTGAATGCTAAATCCTGTTCGTTTAGGAGCTTTTCGTTACACGTTAATGCTTAAAAGCGGAAAAAATAAAATAATGTAAAGAACACACCCAAAGCCTTTTTTGTGACTCTTGACTGACCGCCTCTTATTAAACGGAAAAGTGGGTTGTTGAAGGTGACGCAATACTTAGTTTAGAGGTGTTTACAGACGTTTTCTTATTTACTTCGACTACAAACATTCGTTTTTTACCTAGAAAATTAAGGTTTAGTTTAATAATAATAAACAATTGCATCCCTTAATATTAATCTAATTTATTCACTTTCCCATCTGTCATCTCTCTAACGACATGGCTGAAGATAACAACAATAAATTACTTAACTTGCAGTTTTAAGAACAAAGTCGTATTCCACCATTTTTGTGAAACTTTATTTATTCAAAACTTTTGCATTACGACAATGTTGTTTAAAAAACAAAACCGTATGTAAACTATATGTTTATGACACCATAAAAGTTTAAACATAAAAGGCTTTCTTCAAGCCTTCTTCAAGTGGCGCTATCGTATGATTCCCCTACAGTGGAAACGCTCGCTTTGAAACACTGAAACTAAGGAATTATAAATGGAAAAAAAAAAAAATCGGAAAACAAGATAAGATTTGAGGTCCAGAGTTCACCATGACAATGGAGCCCAGAACAAAGGAGCGAGACAAACTATTCTCTTCAATTGGTTGTTGGGTTCCGCACCCGACCTGACCCGTAGACACCCTTGACTTTGGTGTTCTGTAGTATTACGCTTCGTGAGGTTGCGTAGACAAAAGAGCCTGGAGTCATAAAACGCTCTCATTATGTCCTCATTATGTTCAGACGGGTACTAATATCCGCATTTCATTTGTGAAGCAAGTTCAAAGTTACCATCCATGCCATTTCATCGTTTTGAAACAGTGCAATCGGTTAGCTGTCAATTCATTTGTTCGCAAGAGCTCATCAAGGCAAAACAGTATCCTGACGTTGGTTTGGGCCTTAGTCGCTGTCCCTTGTCAGCGCTATGAGTGACGCCATGGTCCAACAAAAATCTGTGATTTCTACTTGACTTGGTTTATTTATGGTTTACATTAATTCGTCTAAAGTGGATAACGTAAACGTCGACACCATGGTGTCATTGGAATTCCGGCTTTTTAAGTTATCCTTTCCCTTCTTTGCCAGTAGCCTAAAGTGAGCTACGGATACAGCCACCGTATTCAGAGAGGTGCCGAGTTATCCACCGATAATCGTGGAATTGAATTTAGCCCTGGGAGTTTCTTATTTCATTTCTTTGAGGGAAGCTTTTTTGTGTGTGTGTGTGTGTGAGAGAGAGAGAGAGAAAGAAGATACATCTCCCAAGACATTTTCTCTAGAGTGATAAGATAACTCAAACCCCAGTTCACCGTGCCTGGAGCATCTTAGATATTTTATCTTTTAATTTGCTAAACCATTTTAATCCTTGTATCTAAGAGCTGCTGTTCAAACGAATCACAACATAATTGTTTGGAAAATGGTCTCCTGGATTTGCATGTCGATTACACTGACATTAATAATCCAATTAATAACATAATCCTATTCCGTTTAAGGAGAAAGTTCTTTTGTTTTTGTTGTTACTGTTCTATAAAGCAATCTCTTATCTGCGCAAATTCATAGATTTAATTGGCCTAATTGAAGCAGTTACTGAGTCTGAATCATCCTTTATTGAAAACACTGAAAGTTTTCCGTCAAAGATTCAGAGTCGTACTTTCTTCTGCGTAATTTAAGCGCTTTGTTGAACTTGATCAAATGACGCTCCATCAAAACTTCAGTTTGTGCGAGGATTCCGATAATTATCATTATTTTTTGTTGACACAATGAAGTAAACTGCCGTTTGTTAATAAATAACGCGTAGGCCTACTCAATATGTAATTTGTGATAGAACAAACTATATCAGGTAAAAATATGTAAGTTTACAATCATTTTAATTTCAAAATCTACTTATACGTACTTGTACTTCTTTTATGCTGGCTGTTATTGAGATTCAGTGTTTACTTGGTGGAGCCGACTGTTTATTGTTTTTCTCTACGTTTGAGTCTGTATGTACAGTAACTACTATATGATTACGAATTATTTGTTATTATCATCATTTATTATCATTTATTATCATTTTTGTTATCGAATTTTCAGACACATTTCGATTGAAATGTGGAAGGTAAACGTAGTATTGAAGTGTAAATAAATGTAATATGCAAAGTGAAATTGAATTGATCTTCTCTAATGCTAGCATGATTTATTATAGTTACGACTTTATTAAATTTATTAATGTTTTTGTTTATGTTTGGAA
Source organism: Hiodon tergisus (assembly GCA_025775045.1). Taxonomy (NCBI): domain Eukaryota; kingdom Metazoa; phylum Chordata; class Actinopteri; order Hiodontiformes; family Hiodontidae; genus Hiodon; species Hiodon tergisus. The sequence continues at coordinate 7,814 of JAOVYW010001015.1, read as the reverse complement.
GCAATTACATTTTATAAAGATTTTTGTAGAACAGTATATATGAAAACGGAATGAGGTCTTATTTCGCAATTACATTGACAAGTAAAACCCTATATGTGTTTCAGAAGTTAATATTTGACTCCTTGACAGAATTTGTTGAGGCTTTTTCCGCCGTTAAGGTTTTAGGGAATTTTTGAGGGAAATCATTTATTTCCATCAAAATATTGAAATATTCACTGACTTGACAAAATGTACAATATCAACTAAACTGTTCTCATAATTCTATTTTTCTTTTTTATTAAGAATATAATTCGTCACGGTGTAATAACTTCTGTAACATAAGACCAAATTGTGTTAATTAGGGTTGTGGTCTATTGCCATTCATTGTTCCAACACAAATCACAAGATATATATGTAGGTATTTTTCTATCAATAACGCTTCAGAATAGCAACGTGCAGCAGTATAGTGCATATAGTTTAATGTTTATCATCATTATTATTGTTGTTGTTGTTTTTGTAGTTGTTAATAGTATTCCCGACCTAATAGTTTCCTGTAGGTTGACCTAAAACAATTTCATGACAGTGCTGGCTTTTATCCTATTCATAATGACACTATAGTCCAGCAATTAAATTCGGGAGGCTTGTGGGAACTCGCCAAATTAGTTTTGTGACCCCTCGCTGGCCAAGTGGAACTGGAAATAATGACTTGAAAGACCGAGACATACCAACTAAAGAGGACAATTAACAACAAGGAAACAAACAAATAGAGAAAACACATTAGGCCTTTTCAACCTCGGTTATCATCTCATAGCGTCCTTCTTCGATCTCAATTGCTTTAAACAAAACTTTTTAAATTTGTTTTTTAAATGTAAACATTAGCTAGTTTAATGTATGTTAGTCATTCTAAGGCAAGTTAACGTAATTAGGCAGTTGTGTATAGTGCTTGTGAAGACAGACCCCTGAAAACCTCCCTGGATTGGTAGTAGTGATTAATTGTTCCTGCTTCTATTTACATCTGGTGTATTAATTTATGTTGCATTACCACATCTCGAATTAAAATTTAAACTGGTTGTTTATTAGTGAAAAATTAATTAATAAGTCCATTTATTTATATAGATCCAAGCCATTCCTGTTTAACTCGACACTGTCTACGCGCATTTCATTTACACCGTGATTTCGCTACTTTCTCTAAACCTCTTAACTCGGATTGTTGTGAGTTAAATGAAAAAAACAACATATTTTTATAAGGCACTTTATTCAAAAGTAAGAACAAACTGATTAGTGGTTAAATAAAGTATTTTAAAAAAATGTTTACTGGTTATTTTTTCAAATGAATGTGTCACTTCGGCTACCTTTGATAAAAGCTTGTTTGACAGGTACCAGCACTGGTGCTGTGAGTTAGCCTTTGCTCCAGTACTTTTGTAAAAATCGTGTTGCCGGCGTGTATTCCTCCCTCACCAACCTTTGTTCCCACGATCAAAGACAAATTTCACGCACAATATTATACCTAAATCGACATGCATCACTCAGAATTTAATAATCTTGACTACAGTATTAAGCCATCTCCTACATCGCTTGTTCCGTTGAAAACTGAGAATTTCTTATGTGTATGTATATATACGATTAATAGAAAAATAGGGATACATTTTAGCACGCGACAGAAATAACATTTTACCACAGGTCAGAGTTAAGTGAGTGCAATGGTTGGCTCTTTACTGCACCATACTTGGGAAGACAGATGGGTTAGTAAAATAAAATTGCTACTATAAATAGGCTATGCCGAGGGGATAGTTCAATATTGAAAGCATTTGAATGTTTTGATAAATTCGGTATGTCCCTTTTTCCCCAATTAATAATGAAAAGTATAGTTAAACGAGGATAAAGAACAGAACAAATTTATCTCGAATGTTTTTTTTATTTTATTTTGTCTAATAAAAGTAGAAGTATTTAAGTATTGAAGTGCTTCAGTGAAAGAGAACAATTTTTTGTGACATTGGAGTGATAAGTTTGATTGAATTAAGCTTGTCTCATTGGAGCACAGGTTTTGAGGAAGTCAGCAAGAGACACTTAGTTATGCCTAAGTGGATAATATTTGTTTCAAGACATAAGCTTGTGGCCTGCAGGTGTGTGGCTCATCGTAAAAAGCCTGTCAGGAATTTTTCAAGTCGCTCGTACAATTCTCTTGTCAGGGAAAACAAACACGTTCCACTGCCATTAGAAAGCCTTTCGGAAACATCACAGCAGTATGCTCATTGGGTGTGAACTGGAGGTAGCGTGAATCAGGCTTCCTAAATATACATTGCTTTGACTTATGAGCTCGAAGCTAAGTACTTACTCCACCTTTAATCGAATTACTGGTCTTGTATATAGACTGATCAAAGAGAGACCATTCCTTCTTAGCTAAAAGTATATAATAGTATATTAATAGAAATAAATCATTCCCGGATCTCATTTTCCGTAGAGCTGTGAGGCATTCCCACCTATACCAAACCACTCCAAAAACAAGGTGCAAATTCGGTCCAGATCCCATTACGGGAAATGTAACCTTTGGAATAAAACAACCCATTGCATTGATGGCATTTCTAACCCATGACACGCATGGAAACGTTCCCGGCATCAGATGGCATTCCGAGCTGATTTCCTATCGTTTACCATGAAGCAGGATCTCATAAAATTTAGCAACATTTCAAGTAACAAGACCGCAGTCAAAGTCTGGAACCAAACACACGTTCCTCGTGTGGGCATTCGAAAATATCTACGCCCTGGAATCAACACACACTTCTGCACTTAGGATTCAGGAACAGCCCTTTACTGTTTTTATTTTAAGGGCGCAGTTTAGTTTAATAGATAAGATCTTGTAGATGTCATCAACCTAATCTGGTATTAAGGAGTATTTTATTGTTTTACTTTATCCAGTATTATTAGCATTGCGTAATAGACGTAACAGTTAATATACACCATTTACACCGTTAATTTGGAATGGCTTTTGAAATGGCCTCTCAGGGAAACGAACATGGACGTAACAGTCGTCCACCCAGTTCATTCATGGCCACGTGAAACCCCGGAACCACATTGGTCGGTCAGCTAATCGTCTCAGGGAAGTGTGGTGTTGCTTGAAAAGTACCAAACTCAGGTGAGTTACTTGTCAACACATAAAGCAAATGTTGTGGCATGCCATCAGAATATATTTTAAGTTAATATGGGATGTGTGTCCACTTTTAAAGGCGCGTTACATCATTATTTGTAATAGTCTTGTCGGGATCTTTGAATTTAGGAGCACGTGGGTCCCAATATAATGAGCTAGCCGGCTAACTCGCTTATTATTTATGTCTGGAAGATAGATAATATTCCAAATAAGCATGCGTTATCAAACTCCACTGTTATGTTAAAAAGAAAAATATAATAAGCTGTAGCTTATAGTTTGTTTTTTTATATAGACCTGCCCGGAATGTTGATGTTATCCTCTAACGTTAATGTTTACTGCTGTTGGCTTTTGATAAAAAGGTTTGTACCTTTCTTTTTTTTGCTGTCGCTGAGCAGGAAAGGTCAATGTCTTTTTGGTTGAAGTATTTGTAATCGAGGTAGACATGGGTGTACAAACGAATCAGAACGCAGGGCTAAATAGTGTAACGGACTCAACGCCTTAGCTACACTAGCAAGCTAATTTCTTTTTTTAGCTTTCCGTTTTCCGATTTCTGCTTAGCCAAAATCTTTCAAACGGCCTTCGTTTGGTCCATGTGACCTTCTACATAAATGTTTTACTTATCTCCTTAGAGATACGTACAATTGTTTTCAGCTTCGAAAATCATGATGTCATTAGCTAGCTACATTGTCAACAATTATGTGTACTTTGTTCAGTTGAAACGTATCCGGAAGTTTTCATTTAAATACAGGGGATTGTATGTTCAAGAAAATACCAGTATAAACAAAAAATGTTCTAGGAATAATAACTTACATAACGTGTATCCGAGTGCTTTCTTATTTCAACTTCTTAGTTTGTTTGTGCCTACTACCTATTCCTCAGTTTATTCTCTGTTCATCTGAACTCCTGGTCCAATGCTTTCACTGTGTGCAGCACTCCTCTGTAATGTTCAGGTTGCTGCACAACGTAATGTCTCCGGCCGGCACTGGTGACCTACCATTAAACTCTCAGATCCCAAACAGCGGACGATGGAAATGAGACTTGAATAAATGCGCTCCATTCTGGCAATACAAGACAGTTTTTTGTTTTACTCTCCTTAGTCTGGTACCTCTTTGACCTATTCCCTGGTTGCTGGCTTGTGACCACATTCAGCTGCTCCTGTGAGCCTTCAGGATGTCATTTTATCACCAGTCATCATGGCACAGACACGCTGGGTTGACCGGCGCAATGGCCCGATACTTGGCTCCAGTTCTATTGCTGTGGGGGACAGCTGTTACTCGGTTAAGCGACAGTTCTTTACTGAACTGTACAAGAGGGAAGGGATGTGCTCTCAAGTGGGCATACATACCTTTTAAAGGTAGTCATAGGAATGCCCTGAAAGCAGGTCTGGTACCGGGGACGGCAATGTTCTGCACAGTACACAATGTTCTGCACAGTACACAATGTTCTGCACAAGTCATTCTAATATTATATAGTGTAATGTAAGTTAACTATTTTCTCCGATTATGAGTACGTGTAAGAAATGTTAAGAGTTAACAATCAAAATTCTTGTTCTTGGTTGGCAATGACGGCAAGGTTTTCGCAGGTGACCCCTCAGCATGTTCGTGGGGTACCAGGAGAAGGAGGAGTACGAGGATGAGCTCTACCGGGAGGAAGAAGGCTCCAGTCTCTCCGAGGCGGACAGTGAGCTGGAATTCAGGCTGTACGGCCAGCTTCACTACTCTCTCCACTCTGAGGACCAGGATGAGCAGGCGGACACGGCGGGAAGGGGCCAGAATGAGCAGGCGGACACGGCGGGAAGGGGCCAGAATGAGCAGGCGGACACGGCGGGAAGGGGCCAGAATGAGCAGGCGGACATGGAGCTGCGGCCAGGGGTCATAGTCATTGACTCAGGCCCCGAGGTTTTCACCATTTCGGACAGCTCAGATGTGGACAGCGGAATTTGCGCCGCCAAGGGGAAGAGGTCACAGCGCCCGGACTCGGCCAAGAGGGGGGGGTTCCTGGAGCGTGCCGCGCCTCCGCCCGCCCCGTGGGGCTCCCCACTCAGCGTTAGCTCAGGTTCGGACTCGGACGGATTGGAGAACTGGATGATCCTGGGACAGAAGAACCTGGATGGAGACTGCAGCATCCAGCTCAATCTGAAGGGGGGCACTAACAGCAGCGCTACAGGTGAGGTCACTAACGGACTCTTGGCCTAAGGGAGCTTCATTGGCACTGAAAAGTGCTGCTGACACATTCTCAAAGCAGTTTTAAGGTATTTACTCTTAAAATTATATTCATAGCAGTTTACAGAAAAATGTGAATCTGTTGCGTAACACTGGTTCATGAGCATAAAAACTGTCAAAGTAAAGCAACAGAGAATCTGCAGTTGTTAAAAAAAGTGCCTAAGATTCTATCTAGTGTAAATTACACAGAGAACACCCATGAACACAAGCTCCTCACCCTAGAGCTAAGATAAACGGGTGAGTTTGTAGTTGGCATGAGGGAAAGATGGAGGCATTTGATAAAAGCGAATATATTTATTTAGAAATGCAGACATACAAAAATTGAATCGCTTGATGAAATTACCGCAACGGGAGAGAAAAAACTAGACTAGCTTTTTTTTTTGAGATGTGCATCTTGTACGAGGATGAAGAAGCCAAAACCTGACCTTGAGCGAATGACCTTGCAAAAGGTGCAGTGAGAGTGGTGTCCCCAAATAGGCAGAATCTAGTGCAGTCCTTCAGGCCCCCACGGCCCGCAGTGTGAGGCGGAAGCGAGAAATCCGACCTTCCTACAAAAGGGCGTACACTTTTCATCATGCCACCGACTGAGTGGTCACATGGATTCTGTTTGGTGTTGCTCACTGGAAGGTGGAACGGAAAGGAGTCTGGTTATCTAGCTCGTAATTTAACCGTTTGTGATGCTTTCACATACAGAGAGCGGGCCTAGGGCCTTTTTGGAGGTTGAGACGTGTTGATCAAGGCAAAATCAGCTCTTTGTAAATCAGGCATTTTAGTTAAAACGACCCCTCAGCATTTGAAAAAAATTGTCGTTTCATTTTAAATTTTAAATTTTTAAACCTTCTAGTTTGTACTCCATCACAGACGTATGTTTTTCCTTTTGTTTTTTTGTTTTTGGAAATGATGGTAACCATGATGAGAACTCTTCCTTTAAGAGTCCATTTGCATGTATATGTTTTGTAAGCTTGGATTGCAGAGGAAGGATGTGTGGTCTTGGCTAAATGGGAAAAGTGAAATGAATAGGAAATGGGAAAAGAATGCCGTCTGATAGCGAGACACACTTTAATCATAAAAATGAATAAGAAACGGGTTTTTTTTTTGTATGTGTGTGCAAAATCTCTGTAGATCTAAACATTAGGTTAACCTGCAGCCTCAGCAAACACCTCGCTCAGTTTTTTATCCTCCCCTCTCTCCGGACGAGGTTCCCCCCCCCCCACCCACCACTCTGTACCCTTTTTCTACATTTCGCCTTGTCTGTACTCTTCCTGATTTGAATTTTGGGTCTCTGGGCTGGGGTTTCTGCAAGAGTGCCCCTGCATGCGCTGGCGTGTTCTCTGGGCCGCCCCGCTCCGGGGCTTTCTCCGGCCCGCCTTTGTTGTGCTGGGGAGGGGTGCGGCCACGGCGTTGTGACCCCAGAGCCTACCCCCCCCCCCACACCCGATCGGTCATTTTTTATGTACATGTATTTTTCCTCCTCGCAGTTTGCATGTGTGGTTCTCAACTCCGTTTCTGCATGATTGTTTTATAATTGATTTGGTTAGCCTATGCCTTTTTTCAGAGTCACTTGCATGCCTTGCAGTTTTTACGTTTTTGCTTAATAAATTCAGGCCAAGTAGCTGGAGGCTATGGCAGCAACGCCACACACTGTTTCTCTCGCCCATTTCTCTGGGTGTCTTCGGGCAGGAACTGAGGATCACAGGTTTGTTCTTGCCTGTGATTGACAGTCGCGCACAGCCTAGCGACCCATTGAAGCTGTAAGGGAGCAGCATCTGTAGCATAGGATGCAGAAATGTGTGCAGACAGTTCAGCCGACAGGCCTTTACGTCAGTGACGTCGTGCTTTGCACTGCGTTCCCCGTGCTTGTCTTTGATCCGCTTACGATTTAGCATGGCGTGGCAACATCTTGTGATGTGCGTCTGCGTTCTCGCCGTTCCTCCTCTTCTTTCGTTGACGGAGTTTGCGGTTGTGTCCCCCTGCCCGGGAGAGGTACCCCTTTAACTGGAGGGAGAGGGAGAGGGAGAGAGAGGGAGAGAGAGAGGCGCAGAGGCGCGGGTTTGGTTTTGTTTGTTACGATCGGTCCTCAAGGCTGATGCAGTGTTTTTCTGCTTCAGCCGGATTGATGTCTGCGATGCCGTCAGAACAAACTGACCACAATCATTCAGTAGAAAAGTTTTTCCTCAGTTTTCTTCATTGACAAAAACATACAGGCTTTTGTATTCATAATAATAGATTTAAGACATTACTTTGCGCAACAGTCAAGTTTTGTTGAACGAAGCTAAAAGTAACAAACTACCAACAAACTAAATTGGGGCAGTTTATGTAGAACATTACATGAGTTCAGAAAAGCAGATTGCAGGAAATAGTCTTTGAGGAGTCTCGAAGTGGCATTATATAATATACACTATATGGACAAAAGTATTGGGACACCTACAGGAGCTTTTATGACATCCCATTCTAAATCCATAGGCATT
>JAOVYW010001013.1:0-16823 GCA_025775045.1 Hiodon tergisus | reverse complement strand
TGTGTGTGTGTGTGTGTGTGTGTGTGTGTGTGTGTGTGTGTGTGTGTGTGTGTGTGTGTGTGTATATATATATATACACAGACTTTTGCAGTCTTAGAATTTGAGTGATTGGGGAACAAAAAAACTATTCACTCCATGAAAGACGTAGGGTGTCTGCTAATCATTATACCCAATAACAGAAATAGTAAAGTTGAAAGTTTGAAACCAATGTGAGCAGTTGTAATCTCTCACTAAGGTTTCTTCAGCTACAAGGAACACATTTTTGAGTTTTTGCAAATACAATAAAATACTATAATAATAATATAAATTCATACACAATACATACATTTATATATAGCAGATATAATGCAAAAAAACTAACAAACAAAAAAACATTTAGTAGCCTACATAATTCCACTCAATGCTTTATAGCCTTTAGGATCATTACTGGAAAGTAGTGGCCAATAACACACAAAATTGTAAAACTTCTGTATGGTGGACATTGATGAACACAGGAATGAATACAGGAAGTCCCCAATTTAGAAACTGACATAATTATAAAAGTAAAATAGTTGAAAACTAGTTTGATTCGCAAACCCCCACAAATCCTTTTTAACCTTAATCTATCTACATCACTGTGCATTGACTTGATTTAAATCAAGGACGTTCCTGATCTGCAACACAAAATTTTAGCGAGATTAATAGTGTATCCAATTCAGTCTAACCTCTGATACCCTCTGAGTCGTGAACAAGGTGACAAACTGAATGAACTCACACTGTATTCTTCCATCAGACAATGAGCAAGCAACTGAGTAGCATGCACAAACACAGCACACAGTACACTGCTGATGCAAGTAGTTTCTGAGAGCAACCACTATTTCACCTTCAAGTTGGCACATGCCCAGATTGTCAAAGCAATAAAACTGAACGAGCTTTCTTCGTATTTACAAACGTTCACCACTGTTCATAATTTGGAGAGAACTTGCTTTTATTAAATAACACTTAGGTGAAGTATTAGGTGTAAAGTCATTATCTTGGTGATATTTAGGCCACACAGCACTTGATAATTATACTCTTTGAATAAAGGTTTATCGGATATTATGTATAAACATGCTGTTCATTCCACTGAACAATAACTAAATATATCTTTCCATGGTAGTTAAATGGGTTTGATTAAATGCTTTTCTTCCAAGAAAATGTGGAAAATAAAACTGGCATGAGCATAAAGAGGCATTATCTAACGCAGTAATGAGGTGTGTCTGGTCCATAGTGCGAGGACATAGAGGAGAATATATTTAATATTTCTCAAGACCTACCCATACTAGCACCTATACCCCCTATCAGAACTCTTATGATCCCTGGAGTGATTCTACTAATATGAATGCTCAGATTTTTCAAACAGCCACCTGTAATGAAAATATTCTTCATGGAAAACACCTGTAATGTATTTTCACAGACAGTATAATGTTGAGATACTTCACCGGCAACACACAAGCCTGGAGGATTCTGATGTAAAATTTGGTGTATAGTATATAAGCCCCAGGCTAGAGATAATGTCACAGGAGATCCTATATATCCTCTCCAGAGGACAGGGTAATACTACCCCAACCCCTTGAATTAAGATCTGGTGGCTCCTCATGCTACGGAGAGAATGTGGTCCTGCAGGAGTGGCAGCAGGCCTTGCTGTAATACCAGTGGCTGCACAGGTTCACCCTCAAGGCCAGGGAGCAGTTTGTGTTTGGCTGGTCCTTGCAGTTCTCATCTGGAATAAGAGTCAGCAGTACAATGAGTCCCAAGAAACTGTGACTGAACCAAAGATGATCAATAAATAACCCTTGCACTTTTATTTACGTAGGACAGTCGGCAGGTTTACCTGGTGGCTCTGTTGGGCAGGGCTCCATAGGACAAGTCTGTTTGTTGACAGGCTTGGTTAAGGGGTCGCAGCCTCTCACAATCTCCAGGCCCTGGTAGCATTTCACATCTCTGGTGCGTGTGCCCACACCGCAGGTCTTGGTGCACTACGGGATAGGAATCACATGAGCAGGATCTTAGCTTAGACCAGATAAGTTGAAACAGATCGTATCATTCTTATTGTCAGCAGACCCATTGCCTAAAGTGGGAATTAATGTGAGGGCATGGCTTTGACCTCAGACCATGGTGTGGTGTACCACTTGAAGCATGGCCTTTCGAAACAGGTGCTCTCATCCTCTGGCCGCTCTTCCGCAGCACACTGGCTGTCCTCATGGACTTTAAACTGTCCACCGGTAATCCCTGCGCAGAGAACAATCCTCTTTCTCACACCACGCCCACATGTAGTGTTGCACTGTGGGGGAAGACAGGTTCAATAAAAACTTCAATAATAAATAAAAAAGTTAGAATTATTTTTTTCCTTTACATTTTTGAGCAATAACCTGTACACTTTTATATTTTTCATTGCTATTTTTGTTGAAATCTTTTCCAAATTTATTTTCTGTTTCTCCCTCGATCGCTCTCCCAACCTCTCCTGTACCCTCTTGTTTATTTTAGTCTTTCCCTTTTTCCCCTCTCCCTACCTCCAATTTCTCTCAGTTTTCCCTCTCCCTACCTCCAATTTCTCTCAGTTTTCCCTCTCCCTACTTCCAATTTCTCTCAGTTTTCCCTCTCCCTACCTCCAATTTCTCTCAGTTTTCCCTCTCCCTACCTCCAATTTCTCATTTTTCCCTCTCCCTACCTCCATTTTCTCTCAGTTTTTCACAATCCCAACCTCCTATTTCTCTCAGTCTTCTCCACTTTCAGTCCCTGAGTTCCACAAAACCCCCTCTCTCAGTTATTTTCCCAGGTTCTTAAACCTTCTCCCTCTGGCTTTTCACAAGCTCTCTCACCCTTTCCCAGTCTTGTTCCAGCCACTGTGGGGCACAGTCCATCCCACCGCAGGGGTGGATGGCAAGTGGCTTGCTTTCAGCGGAGCACTGGGTCTCAGGCACCAGGCGCCCATCTGGTATCTTACAGTAAATGTGCCGTACCATCCTTCCCTGTCCGCATGGCCCAGAGCACTATACCATGAGGGCAGAGAGCGACAGAGGTTAGGAACTCCATGGAAGCCATTCATATCTAAGCAATGGTTGCAAATGTGACTTATAAATGCATGTGCCTCAATTAATAATAATCTCAGGGGTCATCTTCTTAACCACCTTCCTGTTAGAATGATATGATACCAAAAAAAACTTTCAGCCATTTATATGGATATGAATAGTCTTAAAACGGAAATACTGTGAGGAGTTCACATTGTAATATCCTTGTGTAACTATGACTGAACACTACTCACCGGCTCCCATTCGGATGAAGTCCACTGTCGCTCACATGGCGGGCCTGTGCAGTTTTTGATGGACGGGGGGCGGTTGGATTCATCACATGATTTCTCTGCGTAGGAGCACCTGACTTCCCTAGTCACCTGAGCTTGTTGCCCACATTTAGCTGGACACTGAACAAAAAGAAGCATTTTAGTTTTTTCCCCTTCAATTGAAAATATGGGTCTAGAACTGGAGGCTTGCCTGAGCTCAGACTAAACCCTATGATCTGGATCTCTCACCTCAGACCACTGGGCCACCTCCCACTGGGGGCCACATGTGGGGCTCTTGCAGGTTCGGCGGTCCAAGGGGCGCTCTAGCTCTGCAAGGGTGCAGAGATCACTGTAGACAGAGCTATCCAGACCGGGAGACAGCATCTTCCAGCAGCGCACTCTACGGAACTGGATCCCCTCTCCACAGGTACGTGAACACTCGCTCCAACTGCTCATCTCCCACCTACAAGACAATTGCCCCCAAGTTATGGCCACACAGTGCCAGGGTCCTAGGTTTGAATCCGGCTCACGTGTCTGCGTGAAGTTTGCATGTTCTTCCTGTGTTTGTGTAAGTTTCCTCTGGGTACTCCGGTTTCCTCCCACTATCCAAAGACTTAAGAGATTGGTCCTGTGTGAGTGTTGTCTCTGACCCTATGATGGACTGGCGTCCTGTCCTGGGTGTTCCATACCTCACATCATATGCCTGCTAGGTTAGGTTTCCCGTGTGCCTGAATTGGATAAGTGGTTTAAGAAATTTGATGGATGGATGCAATTTGTCAAATGGTGTTGCTGGTTGACAGTGGCTCCGAAAACCCATACACTGAACCTCCAGAGGCCAATTCTTTTCAAGACTGAGTAGCAAGAACACCAACACTGAATAACTCTTGTTTGTCTGTGATGTTCTGTCACAGTATACCTGGGCTGACACTCCCTTCCTATGCAGATATCATGAACAGGTTCAGGGCGGGCCTGGGTTTCACAGTGCCGGTCATCCACTTCTGCTCCATCATAGCGCACACATGTGATGAAGGACCTCGCCAGACCTGCCGCCCAAATTGGCAAAGGAGAGTGTGGGACAACTCGAAAGATCAAGCACTTACCAGTCACACACCAGAGTAAGAACACTTTTTTTTAAAAATCTGTAAGCATAACCACGTTATTTTGACACTTAGCAGATGCCCTTGCCAGGGGCGACTTACAAGCTGTCAGCTGGCAGAGATATCATTGCTGATCACACTAACTCAAGATTGCAATTAAGTGTACATACCACACAGTCAATCCAAATGTATATGCATGTGCAAGGTACCTATAGAACAGGTCATACTGCAAGGCTCCTGAGAAGACAGCTTCCAGCGGTACATGTCTGCAGTGCTCAGCTTAAAATTTTTGGGCCAAAACTTCTGTTGATTCCTGTTGATAGAAACAGAACAAAGAGACCACCATGAATCCATTCGACACACCAAAGCCCAAGGCATGCTCAGGGGTCTCTGACCACAGCAATTCCACAGTGGGTGGCATTCAATACTTGTGTTCCTGGGTCAATACAAAACAATGAAGTAGTACGTGACTGAACTTTTGGAACTATTGATGACATCTGTAAGGTTCTTGCAATGAAAATTCAAACATAAAAAATCTGATCTCTCCAGACAGAGTCATATGATTGACAAGTCAGAAGGACATAGAAAATGCTTACTTGATTAAATAAATAAAGCCTACCTCTCCATGGAAAAAATACCAGGTAAAGCATTTACTGCACAGAGATATTGTACACTATAAACAATCTTGAGCTACCAAAGAAGACCTATGATGCTTATGTGATTTGAAAGAAGTTGAAACTGTAAAGTATTTTGCACAGTCCAGTTAAAGAATTAAAAACTCAGCAACATAAACCAAATAGTTTATCTTTCAAAGAATCAACACGTTCTCCAAATCAATACTCTCCATCCCGCCATTCTTCCCTCCCCGCCAGTTAAGCAATGTTTTATCATGTCTGAGTAGTAAAACCTGTGTAGTGGTGGTTGGATGCAGCACAGGGAAGCCAACATGAATTATGAATATGATGGAACACAAGCCAGTCTTCAGCTTGTGAAATATTCCCTGAACATCTCAGGGCAAGCACAAAATGTGCCCTAGTTCTGGACTGCTTTCTAGTTTCTGAAAAGTGGCATGAGACATATATACCACATGGGAAACAATCTGTTCGTTTAACATGCCCCAGACCACGCCACCTGCCACATCCATTCTGCCCACCTTGCAACCCCCCCCCACGTCAGGGGCAGGACATGGCATGCAACAATGGATAACAGAAATACGGCAAAATGAGTAGAGCCATAAAATGAGTTTTGCAGTACCTAGTTTGGTTGGTTCGATTAGCACCCTGAAACCCTGGCAGCAGTGTTCTGTTAGGGAAGAGTAAGTCTCCAGTGAACTCCTGCAGCGAACCATTGTGGCGAGAGTCGTTTCTGTGCTTCAGACTGGAATAGCCCTGTTCCAGTGGTGCCACCTCAGTTGAGTGTAGTTCGTCTCCGTGGGTGAAAAGCTGATTGGTGGAGATGTTGACATTCAGTCCGTCTGAGCTCATTCGCTTCCCCGGCCACACACTCCAGATTAGATTTTCAGAATTTGCCTTCCTCTCAGAAGGCTGGACAGCTGCATGGAAAGCATGGACAACTGTATAGCTTGATCGGTTGCTTTTTGTCCCTATACAGTCACCAGTTAGATTGGGGAGGATAAAGGAGGAAGGGGCAGAAAGAGTTTAGAAATTTATTTGTTCTCATAGTGATCATCTATTTGCTAAGTAGATGCCCTCAAACAGAGAAAATGGCAAGGACAGCTGTTTTTATATGATGTACATTTTAAATAATTAAAACACTGACATATTTACTAGAGGGAAATAGACTTTCGTTATTTTCTTCTGCAGCTACAGAGACCTTCATAGTGAAGCGGGCTTTTCTTTACCTAGAGTGTAGATGTGACTGTGTTGGTGCACACATGATGTGCAGGGAGAAGCAGTGGCCAGTCCCCAGCCACTGGAGCTCGACAGACTTAAACTGCACCAGAGAGCCTGAGGTGGGGCTGGTATTATCTACGTTTGTGATCCACTGATTAGGGAGGGGGAAAACTCTAAATTTTTCATCCCTCAACTCATTTTCGTCTAGCCGCTTATGAATAAAGTATGGCTCCAGGAGGCAGGCAGAATGGTTCTTTACAAAAAAAACAACAAAAAACCCCCCAAAAAACACAGACTCTGAAGTCTGTCTAGTGAACCATGGCCAAACAGCGCTCTCATCTCCAGTTGCTGTGAAAGTTTAAGAGTGGCTGCATCCTGCGGTGACAGAGAGTGCAGTGCAGCAGTGTGAGTGGAGGGCCGGGGAGAGCCACAGACTGTGGGTCCAAATTCCTGGTGAGACACCGCTGTAAACTTAACCAGTTAACAGTTAACTTAATATCTATAAGCAGTGTTAATAGTCTTAATATACTATAGGCAGTGTTAGTTACACTGGGTAAGGGCACTTGTTTAGCAGGTTTAATCCCCTGTGTGCCAGTGAGAGGAGGTGATTCTGCGGTGGGGGATTTGTGTGTCTGGGAGTGGCAGCTGAGGAAGGTATGCAGGTGATCCAAGACAAAGAGAGAGAGTAACCTGCGCTGTGGGACGGGGTCTGGGGACTCTCATACACTTCATTGGTAACCCGCCCCATGCGCTCCCCAGGTGCGTCGGCACTGGACTGTGGCTCCAGAGCCCGGGTCTGTTTGAGATCAAAGGCAGTTCTCTCAGACACGCCTCTACCGTGGGCCAGCAGACTCTCAATTGAGGCATGACCGCAACCCTTTTCCAGCCCAGGATAGAGAGGAGGATGGGAGGCAGGGGAGAGGGGGCCTCGCAGCACAGTGTACTCATACGTTATATGAGGTGTTTGGCCATTCCGGTTCCACACCTGGAAGACAGTGAGGGAGCATCTTTAACATTCAAACACTTCCTTAAAAGTACATTCGTTTTGATACATCCAGATGTACTTTATATTATGCCTATATTCAGAGAATTATTTGTTGTTCATTCAGATAGTTATATTACAGAATGTGAGGAGGTAGATGTGTTTGAATGGTATGTCCATTATAATTAATAATAAATAATTAAGTAATAACTTGGTTCACACAGCAATTAAAATTTAGTGTATAACCGAGGTTATGTGGCACTCATTTTTTAATTGGGTAGTGATTATGCAGTGGTACAAGAGATGTATAATGCAATGCTGCAGTTGGAGAAAGACACACTTTTATTAAATTGGAAGACCTGTCAAAAGGTGAAACTCCTCTACATCTCTGCACTACTCAAAGGAGATATGAGTCGCAGTACCAGAACATTGACAGCCTGATTAATTGGCCCCTTGGCTACGATGTACTCGATCCCAGTCTCATGCATGTCCATGGGCCTCCGGTACTTGAAGATCGTCCCAGCGGCAGGGAAGTTCTGCGGGGTGTCCACCTTGTAGGCCCCGTTGAAGAAGAAGTTTCCAGCCTGGTCTGTCACAGCTGTATGTCACAGATACAGACAATCACATCTATACCCTACAGTAGGGAAGAGTTTTCTTCTTAATTCCATCCTGGTCACATCAGATTATGTCTCTAGGTTATGCCGGGACATAATTTATTCATTATAAATCATAACATCAGCCGTATTCCTTCTTGTGCTGTTATTATGACAGATCACTAAAGTGATGAGGCTTGTGGTTACATGGGTGATAGCTTTTTTATCTATGGTTATTTTCCATAAAAAACATTTACTCAGAGTGGTTTGACAACAGTTTCTGTCAAACAATTTTACAAATTCATGAAAAGAGGTCGGTTTCATATTATGGTTAGAACTATTCCTCGCTCACAGACAGTAAGGTAGGGTACAAACGTAGAGAGTGGAAAAGGGAGTACCTTATTTCTGATATATTAAGCTGAGCGAACCTTATGAGCAGGATAATAGAACAGTAGGATATTTTTCGATTTCCCCTAATTATTAAACTAATTTTATCACTGTCAGGAACATGAAGGGCCTTAATTAGGAATTGGCCAAGAAGCTTCCTCTTCTTGTTTTGTGTGAAAGATGGGCAGAGAGAGAGAGAGAGAGAGAGAGAGAGAGAGAGAGAGAGAGAGAGAGAGCACAGAGCAAACATGCTGTTAGCCGGAAGTCTGCTTGATATAAAGGGGTGGCCTAAGATGGACCCCTCCCGCGCCCCACAGCCATGGGGGAAGCACAAAAGGAGGAAGTACCCACCCAAAATATCTGCCGACTTCTTCCGCTCAATGATCTGGATATCCCATGAGCCTTCTGGGATCTTTGTAATGAAGGCATAGCCTGGAAGAAACGGAACAGTTGCATTTCTGTCCTGTTCCAATATTATTTGTCCAGCTGCAGCTGACCTCTCTTCTCCCTTAGACAGTGGTCCTCTTATTGCAAGCTTCTCTGTATATTGAATAGAATACAGCCCTGCGTAACTCCTGTACTGAGGCCCAAGCTCTTACCTGAGGCCCCGCGGCCAAAATTTCCAGTGACTCTCCGGCAGCTGCTTCCATCCCCATGACAAACCCCGCACTTATCCAGTGTGTTGGCTGAGAACAGCACCCCATCACACCCTATTGGCTGTAACAGCACAACGCATTAGGAATGCTCTTTTACACCTAGCGCAACACTTCACAGTTCCACCAATGCGAGTGACACAGAAGTCTCCCTCTGCTCACCGACCTCACAGCGTCCGTCAACACAGACCCCTCTGTAGTCGCCGTACTGGCAGGACGTTCCGTCGCGGGCTGGTACCATGAGCTGCCTTTGGCCATTCAGCGTGGTGCAGTGCAGGTCACATGGGTTACTGGAGATGTGGACATAGTCATCTGTGGAGCAAAGGGGTACAGTTCACTGCACAGTGTGGTTATGTGGAAGAATCAGGGCAACGATGTCTCGGGTACTGTTTAAAACAGAGTTGTTACCAGGATAGAGCGGTTTCCAGCGGTAGTTCTTGCCATTGTACGGTTGAGAGTTGAATGACCCGCACTGCTCCTCTCTAAAGCTCCGCCCAGAGGATGGGCACTCCTGTGTCACAAAGCCCAGAGAGTTTGTGCCGTTTTTACAGGCAACAGAACCACCATGAATACAAGATTCTCTGTGAGAATATATTAGATTTTTTAACTTTTGAGAAATATTACAGTTCTGTAAGTTCAGTTCAAATGAGTTTTAATTAGATGGTGCAGTGAGTTTACCTCAATATTGCAGAGCACGTATTGCTTTGCATTGCCGTTACAAGTCGTATTGTATTTTCCAACAGTGGTTCTCTTCCTTTAAATCCGGAGAAAATTATTAAAGGTTATTTGGCAAAATCATCTAAACTGCTTTGCAACTATTTGAGGAAAGTATTGAAATAGTATATCTTAAACTTTTCCATAAAAAATTACAAATCTGTATAATTTTAAAACAGCATGCATCTGAAGAAAGGCTCCACAGAATCAATGTTATCTGCCCTGGGACAAAATGCTTCATTGGTAGTGTGACCTTTCTGACCTCTGTTTCAAACAGTGCCTCTCTTGGGACTTGACCCCACCACCACAGGTGCGTGTGCAGGCCGTCCACTTGGCCCACTCTCCCCACCAGTATGTGGTCACCTCTAATTCCTCGTCCAGGCTGTTGAAAGCCACACCTTCCCCCTGGAATGAAAACAGTAATTTCATCTCAGGTATGTGATGTGTATTTACAGGAGACTAAACATATTCATAGCTCTCCATCATGTATGTGGAACTCTGCAGTGTTGAGTGTAATTCATTATTATTGTTATTGTTATTATTATTATTATTAGCGTTATTATTATTATTGTTGTTATTACTGGCTCAAGCTGTTCATATTGTACAAATTGGTGAGACTTCTTGAAGTTGTTACATTGAGAGTCACATAAGCTGAAAACAGAATTCTTCTTAAAATGAACCATGAAAGGAGAGTTAGTCCCATACCTGTCCTCTGGAGGTGAGGTTATCCAGGGACAGTAAGAGAGTCAAGACCTTGGGCAGCACCAGGCTGGTCTCCACGCCATGTGACCAGAGCCAGATCCTCATCCTTGATCAAGCACACAGAACAGGGAGCAGAAATACACTCAGTGTACACTCATCCTCTTCTCTATGCCTGGCACTAGCCCTTCTTGGTTTCTCTGCTGAGTCTTGCTCAACGGTTTCTCCTCCTGGCTGTCTCTCCTCTTCTTTCTCCCTCTGCTCATCCACACAAGAAACAATCTTCACCCTCCTGCACAAACGTTTGTGTTAACTGTGTCAAACATTAAAGAAAAAAATATAATTGTGCATTTACAGTCAATTAAATTTCTGCAAAATGTAAAGTTAAACAATACACGGCCCAGAGAGACAAGATAAATTACTGTTTGAAAAGACATTAAGATGGTTGCTTGTGTTATTTTATTATTCTACTATGAGGACAGTTGTTGTTTTCTGTAGTTTAAAAAACATCTATTGAAGTCTTCACTGCAGTTACATATGGGCTTTACTGAAAACATCTTATCATTCCTTTACAGGAACTTTATGTATTGCCTTGTTTAAATTAAGTTTAAGATAAGTAAAACTGTCACGACCAGATTACATCACGTGTAGTGTAAACATTCTGCAGATTTAAGTACTGTGAAAACATATTTGCCCTGATACTTATTTAGAAAGTTATGCAAGACCCAATGCCCACCGTGTGAAAAAGTGATTGCCCCCTTCAGTAATCAATGGACTTTAGGTGTGGACTTTGACTAGGCCATTCCAAAATAATAAATTTCTTGTTCTTCAAGCCTTTAAGACTTGCATGTGTGTTTGGGATCATTGTCTTGCTACATGACGCAGCTGCGTTTAGCTTCAGCTCACGGATATTCTGTGGAATTCTCTGATACAGAGCAGAATTCATGGTTCCTTCAATGATAGCAAGGCAGATCCAGATCTTGCATTTTTACTTATCTGTCTATTAAACATTGTTCCAGAACTCTTGAGGATCATCCAGGGACATTCTAGTAAACTTGAGACAAGCAATCATGTTCTTCTTAGTGATCAGTAGTTTCCACCTTGCTGATCTGCCATGAATCCCATTTTTGCCCCATGTCTATCTGATTGTGGAGTCATGAACACTGGAAAGATTTTGGGCAGGTTCACTACAGCCCCCAAAACATTCCCTGCATGGCTCTGACTGCGGTTTGGAGGAACCCCAGAGCCCTTTCCAGACTGTTGGGCATAAATAAATTTTTTCCATTGGTCATCTGGAATTTCCTTTGATCATGGCATGATGTGCCTCTAGGATCTGTGTGTCAGCTCTGCAAACACCAAATTTAAATTGGGTAGTGCTGACCTAAATCAATCAGGCCTGATTGTTAATCAATACTCAGGGTCAGGGTAGTAATCTCTCTAATTGGGTTGCGTAAACTAGGGGGGGGCAATAATTTTCTCACACCTGAGTATTGCATGTTTTATTATACTGCAAACCAAACAGATGAAAAAAGCACCTAACTTTTTTTTGACTCCCTCTATATACTAATACAACCCACAAAAATATCTGACCATATTCAAAGGTAAAACTGTGCAAAAATAAGACTCAACTGGTTCTTTATCTCCAGCCCACAGAACCTGGTTGTGCATCCCTCCCTCCATTCGTGCTGGCCCCAGCCCCACTCACACTGTGTGTTGGTGAGAATGAATATGCCACCTGAAATATTGATTGAGTGGGGAATTCTTGCACAGCTTGCTCCGCACCTGGGAAAGGTCCATTCTGCTTCCTTTCCTTCATACACCTCATTATCCAACTCTTTTATAGAACTGTGGCACGTTCTGGCACAAAACTCAGAAACAGGTGTCCACTGCTGCACCTGGATTTCATTATCCTTCCCAACATGGCAGGAGGCAGCCCAGCCTCCCATGGACCGCAGAGTCTTTTCCAGACACGACCGGCCTTCCTCCAGGTGAACATGACCCTGCACATGTCACAGTTTTGCCCCCTGGGCCCATGTTTATGGGGAGAGAGATCTCTCTCATGCTTGTGACAAACATGATAGCTGGTAATCCCCAGGGAGACTCCACTCGGGCTGTATAAATGTCAGGGCCCATCCTTCTCAAGGGGTTGTTTAAAACGTCCCTCTTTCTCCACAGCCTTCTTGCATTCCAGTCTGAAGCAGAGCAGTGACCTGTGCTATTACAGCCTTGGCTGCACGCAGCCCACATGAGACAGCTGTCACCGATATTCCCCCATCGAAGGGTAGAGAGTGCACCGCTCATAGCTGCAAGGGAAATAGACCCCTCATATCCGAGAAAGCCCAAGTAGGTATTTTTGTCATGCAAAAGGTCAATAGGACAGTATAGTGTTTTCTATCACCAGGTCACTAAGCTATAGGGTGAGTCTCCTATGCACAGGAAGTAGTCAAAAGGTTAGAATGGAAATGTAGTCTTAAAGTGATAATTGTAATTTAGTCTAATTTAGTGTACTTCTTAAAGTACATTTTAAAGTTTCTTCCCTGAAGATACTGTATATATTCTTTTGCATACTCGTATAGAAATATTTTTCAAAGTAAAATTTAATATGAGACTTTTCTCAATACATGTGGACCTTTTCATTGCTATAGATCACATGTCGATAAGTATATGAAAAGTACTTACCTTCTAATTTTACGCCATCTGATCCTGTCCATTCACTTATGTTTAAAATATTTCCAATAATAACTCATGATAAAAACATGATCCATTCTAAAAGGAATTGACTGTGAGAAAGATAACTTGTGTATTTTTTCTACATTCCATTATTTGTTCTTTCTTCCATATTTTTGAAAGACCATTTTGTCCCCATTATTCCACCACTTCCACTAATTATACTACAGTGTCTGTGTTGGAGAGGATACAGAAAAGGCTGAGACCTGATCATCGAGTTAAAGTGGAATTAACCGGAGTTTGCAATCCACAGGTTGGCATTTAATGAAGGTAACTCGTGCTATAACGATTTTATCATAGCTAGATAGATCGATTCACTTATTATGTTTGAGGTGGTTTCCACCAACCAAAATAAATTGATAAATAACAATGGCAAATACCTCTACACTGCAAGTTAGCTGCCCAGGATAAAGTTCAGGTCATCCACTGAAATCCAGTCCAGGTCTTAGTGGAAGCATGCCACAGAAAGGGATTCCAGTGCCTGGGACTGTTGTTGTATTTTTTGTTTTTGTTTTGCTTTGTTTATGTTGTTCCCCTTTTATATTGTTTTGCTCTGGGCCAACTGCTGACTAGACTGGACAGTTAATAAAATGCTACTCTTTAGATGTGCAAAGAATGCAGGCTGCGGAGTGGAAACATTTGTACACTCACCTAGCTGCAGTCCGGGGGCTCTGAAACCTCACGGTGCTGGCTTGGCATGGGCAGTGGGGCTTGCTGTTTCCTGGGAGGAGGCGAGGAGTACGCTTGCATCTCTCGTCCTCTCCCTCCCCTCTCCCCTAAGAAGAAAGTTGGAAGGAGGAGAAATTCCTATGATAACACAACCCCCCACCACCACTACCCTATGCCCAGTGCTGGGTTGCTGCCGCTGTTGGTGTTGTGGAACTGTGCCTAAGTGACTCTCCCGACACGGAGGAAGTCATTGTTTTGACATCCCGCCCCCAAACCAAACACATACAGATACACTTTCCCTTGTCATTTTGCTTTCCTGTCCCCAGCAACTTTCTATAAGTAACCTCTATAGTAACCTCCTTATTCCTAACTATCCTCTGTCCACTACAGATTGCGCTGCACTGCATGCCTATGTTCACGCCAACAGGTAGTGCAGACCCACACCTCCCTCCAGCTCCCACACCCCACCACCTGCCACCTACCTATACTGCAGGAGAGAAAGAAAAACAGCACCAAGAAATTAAATATACATAAGAGGCACAAACACATACAGAAAGGAAGCAAAGATAAACTGAAAGAAAAAATAATGGAGAAAAGGCACAGACAGAGGGGAGGGAGAGCGAGAAAACAGGTTTGTGCTAACTTTGACTCTGCTATCAGCTACCGACAGTCATCTTACTCTTTTTCATACACATGCAGTTATTAACTCAATGCTCACCAACTGTGTGTCTGCAGCTGATAGTGTGCCTCAATATCAATTTGCACGGCAAACAGACTAATAGCATTTCAGATATGTGAGTAAAAGTGTGCAAATCTCTAAATTACTTTTTTCCCACCAGAAACAGGGAATTCGATTCTTAATAAGATTTTACAGCAATGTTCACACATGCATTCCAAATGAACATGATGGACATTATAATTAGGAGTATTACATGTAACCTATTATCTATTATCCCCAGGCCAAATGTCACTGTTACTGTACTGTTATTAGTTCAGCCAATATATACTCAACATATTTTAATCAAATTTTTAATCTTTTGTATCTAAGTCTAATGCCTTAAATCGTAAAACCACAAAAGTGTTTGAGCTTTTACATGTTGCAAAGCATGTCATGGTTTTTCCCTCTATCTGAAAGACTGCTTATTAATTGGGCAGCTATTCTGTCCTGGATCAAGAGCAACAGGTACACACCTTCATAAAACCCATTCCATTAAGTAACATAAGTGTTCAATAATTCCTCCTCAAGCATTCTCCATGCAGTTTGTTATCATACAAGTAACCTCCTAGATTCAAAACTACTTTCATAATAATCCTAGCAAAAAAATACCAACATGCAATTTAGATTTAACAGATTATATGGCAAAGGGACATTTTAGATCACACGGGAAGCACGATTCTACAAGACTCAAAAATAAATGTTTTGTTTACATGAATATCAAGGGGATGTTTATGGAGTCTGTGTGCATTCTCTTACTGCACTGTGAAAGCTTTCTAACACAAGATAAGGCTGTGGGTATTATTAGCTGGGATGAACACCCACTCTGCACGACAGTTTAACCCCAATGAGAGATTTTTAGTCTGTGCTGCAGATTTCAGATCTGAGTCAGATGTTGCTTTAATTGCAGGTTCTGTTCTCGCTCTTATTGAGTTATTGTGTGTCTGTTTTTTCCCCAATCCATTTTAAAGTCTTTGAGAATAATTACTAGTATGTCGTACTTGCTTCTGAGATTTTGAGAATCAGAAAACTTAATGAAGCATGTGCTAAAAACTGTAACTTTTTTCAAAGTTAAATTCTGTTGTGTATCTTTCCAGAAAAGGAGAGGTCAGGGAAAGTTCAGTCAGCTGTGTAGTGTTGTTGGTGTGCTTTGTGTGCATGTGTGTAGAGGGCTGGAAAAGAGAGGCTGTTTGTGAAGATGATTAACCCTCATTCTGGATGTAATGTCCAACTGGTTGTGCATACGAAGGGGAAGGAATTGTTCATTTTGGACTTCATTAATAGTGGGAGACAAGTGCACCTAATTGGTTATATTATGGCTGCCTTTGTGTGAGTACACACTCCAGTGCATAGGAGGTTCCTCTGGTTTGTAACTGAGGAGAATGAAGTTACTGGACCTGCGATAAAGAAACATTGGCTATTCATTGCTCAAGGGGTCCAGGACAAAGTACAATTCACAGATCCTGCATCGCACAGCGATGGGTTTCCATATCCCCTGTTGGTTCAAAGCTGTGGAAGACCTTGACAAACCCCAAACCCACAAAATATAGGAGGTTATGGCCGTACAACAGTATAGATGATGGCGATGGTAACGACGATGGTGCCATTCATGTCATTCAACTGGCTGCTTTTCCAATGACCTAACTGGCCTGTAGAATAGCGCAAATACTTTGCTGTACTTGGGATTGTTTACCTCAAAGAGATTCAGAAGAAATTATCTCCCATGTGCTATTTTATAATTCTAAAAACAAATGGAAGGTAGGTCTTTCACTTCGTTGTGAGTCATCATCAATGTTTTATTTGCTAAATTGTTGAGATAGAGAAATCAGTTTCGCCATCATTTTGGAGTAGTAACTGATAAGGTTTTGGATGTATTTCTGCGGAGCTCTTGATCACTGCTTTTGTTTGGTGTTGGGTGGCCAGTCCAGCTATGAAGGAGATTTCTCTGAAAAAAAATATTTAACTTCTATGGTCCATAGCAAGAATACTCAATTTTGTCATTAATTTCAGTTTTTAAGAAAACCGTTCAGCTCTGGGACGCTATCAAACGGCACTACAGTCAGGAACCAAACTATTGTGAGTTTGTGCTTTTAGATTTTGAAGGTTTGTGGCGCCATCTACAGGTAATGCATGAGCAGTATTTTCGTCTAAACTGACAAATTTAGTGTCTAGTTGCTTTACATTACTGCCACGCAGTTATTGTTTTTTTTCTCTCTAAAATGTAGTTATTCATTTTAAAGATACTATAATCGCTATAGGGGGGAAATGTGCCCTAGTAGGCAATAATTTTTGGCTTTAGTGACAAAGGCAGGAAGGCTACGGTTAAATGGGTAACACTGTAATATAACGTCATGGAAATGAAAACGTTGTGATTTAATATAGCTACTACGATTTTTCAATTAAACGTTTTAGCAAGCTCATGAAAAATTATTTTAA
>JAOVYW010001011.1:0-16825 GCA_025775045.1 Hiodon tergisus | reverse complement strand
GAACAGTCCAGCACTAATGACAAAATCATACTCATTACAATGCATCAAGTTTTTAAATATTTGCAGAGGAGACAATGTTAACACAGCTAGTTAGAATTTTTCATGATTAAATATCCCTTTATTGCCAAATCTGCATCTCTAATTGTCCGGGTTTAATTAAATGGTAAATAAATAAATGAATAAATAAATAACGAAAACAAATTCCAACAAATCAGATTCTGCCACATAAACACCTTTCTTTTGGAAAAGGTTGTGGATTACTTTTCCTTAGAACATAAAGCGTGTTTTTTCTACTGGTAGAAGTACTGTCATCTGGAGTTTTGGAAGTATCTTACTTCTACCCGTACAAAGAAAACACTATTAAATACAATTATGTAAAGTGCAATAAGTTTTGATTTGGTCCTACTCGCAGTGCCAAAGCAGATGTCAATGCTCACCTCATTGCTTAACAGCAAGGGACAGTACAAGGGTTCACTATGACAACGCTATCCACTGTATAGCAAGCTATCGCAGCTAAATTCACAGACTAAAACCCTGTTTGTCTCACACAATAAACAATACAAGATGTACACAGCTAGCTACTGCTATATTCCGATTCTATACGGAATATGCTAATACTATACACTATAAAAATCTATAAAAATACTATACAAAATCTAAAAAGTTTTGTGGACAGCGGCAAGGCTAAAATAGTTATTTAAAAAAAATTGGGGGTTGCAAATCCTTTGAAACATAAGCCCACCCAAACCTGCTCTTCCAATCCTGGAATACACAGGGAAATCAAAGTCAAAGTCATGATCCAGATTAAAATCTTCGACTCTAAAGCACAGCAAACAGTCTGTGGTTGGGAGAGTGCCTTTACTGGCCGAGGACCTCTCTCTGTGCCACTTTGGTCTCAAAAGGAGTTGATAAATATATAATTTTCTCAGTAACCTTGCAAATATTTGCAAAATAAACAAGCGAATAAATAGACAGAATTTATGTATTGTAACAGATCTTTAAATAAAGCATATTCAATTTATCTTTGACAAACTTAAGTATAATTAGTATTGCCCCAGCTGTTGAGCCCATAGTATATACAAATTTGTGAAGCAAAACAATTGAGTCTCCTAATGCAGTCATAATCCATTCATAAATCTCACTTCTCACTTTGTTTAGGATTAGTTTCTTAACAGCAGGCATAGCTAGAGGTTTTTTTTCATAATTTGTGCTCTCAAAAACAAAATCATGCCTTGCGCCGAGCACCCACAGCGCGGTAATTCACATGGGGGCCATACATTCACACGGGGTCCTTCACACCTGTTTTCGCACACGGGGCGCTTTAGTCTCGCTGTTTGAATGAAGGAACGTCTCTTATCGCTTTTAACCGCCGCAAGGCTTTAGAAAAGCCTGGGTTCAGTGGGAGTTCAGGGAGCGAGATTTCTCACACAGCGAGATTAAGATTTGGCTGATCCACTTTATTATGCATTTCCCAAGGTATGAGTGGCGAAACTGATGAGGGCTATCCACAAGCAAAAACTGTTGCTTTCTCACCCGGTGGGGAGCTCGGAGAGCGCTCTCTGCAGCCAGCAAACATAAAGTTGGAGTTTTAATCATTTTGAGTTTTAATCTTCAGAACAGCTGTTGCAGCACTTCTGGTTTCTGAACTGCTTTGTAGTGTCTTATCAGCAGTTGGCGTTTCAAATTTTCTCTGTAATTTAATGGCATACAAAAACAAACATGAAAGAGACGGATAATAGGTAAGTATCATGAAAGTGAAACAGATGAAACAAGTCCAAAACTGGAGTGAGGGATAGATTAAGTTTAAAAACTGGAAAACACTTCCGATGTAGCCCTTTTTCACCC
This sequence comes from Hiodon tergisus, assembly GCA_025775045.1. Lineage (NCBI taxonomy): Eukaryota > Metazoa > Chordata > Actinopteri > Hiodontiformes > Hiodontidae > Hiodon > Hiodon tergisus. The sequence continues at coordinate 14,980 of JAOVYW010001011.1, read as the reverse complement.
CAGGGATAGAGTTTTTTTTTCTTCTTTTTTTTTCTTTTCTTGCTGTAACCAGATGGTGTGGAGATTACATCTGTAAAGTTGTTGTTCAGAGTGTATTCACTTTTTCCCAGGGCCGGCAGAATTACAATCAGTATCACAAACTTTTGGCAACTGCAGGAGAGGTAAAATCAGTAAAATAGTTTTTCAACAGCTAACCACTCTTCTAGAATCAAATAATATCTAACATTATTAATAATAATAATAATAATAATAATAATAATAATAATATCTATGAGAAACCAGTCAGGCCCATGTACAGTGACAGCACAGTATCCTTACAGCCTCTGTTAACATTTCTCTGTCCATGCTAGCAGCTCTTGACCTTAGTGCTGCCTTTGACACGACTGGCCACCAAGTCAAAAGGGCTTGAAAAAAATGTCTGTATTAAAGGAAGTGTTCCTTCCTGGCTTTGGTCATACCTAATAGGCCTAACAATTTTTGACCCTTTAGTCTGTACATATTGCTTTTAGGTGAGGTCACATGACGTTACTTTTCACTGCTACACGCGCTCTACTTGCCAACAAAATGAGACGAGAGCTTACATATCGTTAGATTACAATTTTCCCTTAAGGGTTAATAGGTGACATCTACTTGTTTATTATTAAATTGAAACTCACCGGTACCATGAGTAAAGCCTACTAAAGCTCGAAACCAATGAAAAACTAAATCATTTTAAGATAATGGTGCGACGCACCCCTAGCAGGAGAGGCCAAATTCAGAAACAGAGCCGCTAAGTGTCCCCAACACAATTCCTTTTTGGTTCAGCTCGGTCTTTTTTGTTTTAGTTTGTCATTTTTGCAGAGAATCCATCAAGAGGAATCCAGGAAGACTTTGGTGTATTTTCCTTCTGCTAGTTTAACTTAAGTTCTTGATAAACAGCGGTCTGGCAGTGTCGATTCATCGCCTAATCCACTAAATTCCATACATATTTTGTCTATATATATATATATCTATTTATAAAAATATATTTTATACATTTTTTACTCTTATTAAACAGCCAGCCTAGCCTAATTTTTTCCTTGCAGCCCCACTTTGATAGGCTGCAAACCTGGGCACTGGTGAAATGCATTGTTGCCCAAACATGCAAATCACTCACTCTTCGCTAAATTCTCTTAAGACGCCGGTAAAGCTGGTTTTCAAACTCAAACTCTAACTCAAACTCAAACGTATGCTGCCATAGTTTATTTCCGCTGAGGCCAAATGGTTTAGTTCAACATACTACATTTTTATATTCATCCTCCCACTGCTGGCCAGTTGCTGACTATAACTTACTTTATGTCTCTATTTTTTACCCTTGCATGTGAGAGATAAGCTCTGACCAAGCCGATGAGGGGTTCATCTACAGTGATGTCTCAAACAGCAAGAACCAAAAATAAAGAGTGGGCCACCCCTGGTGCACTGATGGCCATCCATCCAGCAATCCAAGACGTTACAGCTGACAAGCTATCAAAGCAGCTGTTTATTGAACTACTTTATTATCCAATAAATACTATGTGTCTAGCTTCATGCTATTTACCAAGCGCCTCTGGGGTCAGGGAATCATTTTCCAGGTATTTTTTTCCCCAGAGTGGGCTCTGGGATTTCAGTTTTTTTTTTTTTTTATGCCTCTGCCCTGCTCTTTTTGACAGTTCAATGTTAAAAAAAAGCGATATAACAAATCAAATTTGATTGATTGTTTGATTTAGCCACTGGTAAAAGATTTGAACTAGAACCTTTGTTTGGCTCGAGCAAACATCTAGGATCGGGTGCCAGATTACATACCATTCTAAAACCCTAAAAACCCTCTGATGGAAAGTTGGACAGAAACACAACATCGAACAGCAAAGTGACGTGACCTGCCAAAACTGTCCGAATCAATCAACCCCCGACTTTCCAAAGCACATCGTTTACTTACCGACTTTGGCCTTGATATTAAAGCGAGCTGTGTGTCAGAGTGCCTTTGTACCCTTCTAGACTTTAACATTTTGACAATTAAATTAATGGGAATGCCCCCCCACCAAGCCTGTAAGATGTTCCCATCTAATAGAGCCATTGTACGGCTTCACCAGAAGATGACGGGTGCCTTCCCCTTGACAGGCCCTGTCACACGCGTTGCTCCCAAGACAGACAGACTTCTGCATGCGTGCTGCAGCTGTCACTTCCTCAAAGAGTCTCCTATTGTGTCGGGGGGCCAAGGCTGGCAGGTCTCCATTGATCTGTTCCAGAGCTGGGATAATTGGGGCAATTTAGAGTTGGGAAAGCAGCCAGCATGTGGCACTGCGTTCCCCCCTCCAATAGGTTGGGACCTAGATATGTGGACCACACTACTGAGAGACTGCAGCCCAAACCTCTTTCTGCATTCGATAGTTTAAACATGTTTATATCGGCAATTTGACTTGCAATGAAGTACAATGAACCTTCATGGAATTCGGACAAAAGTTTTGAATGTGTGAGTGTTTCTATTACAGGGATCTTTTTGCAGTTATTAGGCCGTCCCTATTTCACCCTATTTCATATTGAGATATTAACTAACTAACAATACATAGAAGCTGGACTACCAGAATGCAAAAAGTGTTGTGACCACTTTAAAAAATCGCAAGGTTTCTGTCTTGAACAGATGGCTAGGTTTCTGTGGGGATGATGGAGGTCACAAGGTCATACAATACCGTGAAAAATTATTCTTGACACTGAACGTTATCACATCTCCAACCAAAGCCTAATTTTAGGTAAAAGGGACTCTGAGTGAACAAATAATGCAGAAAGTTATGCAACAACTAATATCCCCGTGTGAAAAATTAATCGGCCCCAAATGGTTACGGCACTTTTAGCAGAAATATCAGAAATAACGCTTTCTGTAGTTAGTCACTCACGCTGACTGGATTTTCGCCCACTACTACATGACGAACTGCTTCCACTCAGTCCAAATTTGTGTTTTGGAGCATGAACTGCTCATTTCATGTCCCGCCACAATATCCAAAAGTTTTTTTTAGGCCATTCCAAAACTTAAAATTTCATCTTCTTCCACCATTCTGATGTCAACCACCACTAGCTTGCCGCTAGTTTCAATATCAGTACCAAAATCCAAACTGGCTTTTTATCATCTCTTTAATGTCAAAAATAGGTCCTAAACCACAGGTGACAGCACTTCTAAGTTATCCATTCTATCTCTTTATATAGGTTTAATATGAAATATTTTAAAATATCAACATTATTGAACGTTAACTGCTTATCGAGTCTGATTCTAAGGACAAAGGTCGTCAACATTATTATTAAGAACAATTTTTTAATGGTGATTGATCGGTTTAAAGAAAATGTGGATCATGAAACCACGGGAGATTCCAAAAAAAAGTTTAGGGTTATAAATGTCAGCAGTTGACATGAACGGCCTTTACTGTAGAATGCAATGATTTTATTTTATTTTTTCACCAGACGGAAGTTCCACACCATAGAACATTGTTCCAGAACTCTCGAAGATCATCCAGGTGCTCTTTTTGCCAAACTTGAGACAAGCATTGGTGGTGTTCTTCTTAGTGAGTAATGGTTTCAGCCTTGCTACTTTCCACCAATCCAATTTTACCCCTAGTGGAGTCATGACCTTAGCTGAGACAAGATAGGCCTGCAGGACCCTGGATGTCGTTCTAGGGACAGGATCCTGGATGTCGTTCTAGGGACAGGATCCTGGATGTCGTTCTAGGGACAGAACTCTGGATGTCGTTCTAGGGACAGGATCCTGGATGTCGTTCTAGGGACAGGACCCTGGATGTCGTTCTAGGGACAGAACTCTGGATGTCGTTCTAGGGACAGGACCCTGGATGTCGTTCTAGGGACAGAACCCTGGATGTCGTTCTAGGGACAGGATCTAGTATGGAGGTCAATATTGCTTCTCCCACAGTACGAATGTTCTGCTTTTAGTATAAGCACTCTAGCACCCAGTGAATTAGTCAATATCACAGAAAATCACTTTTTGAGCTAGATTAAAGAAGTGCAAAATAATAAATAAGAATAAGAAAATATATATTTTTATTGTATTTCTCAGCACCATACCTATCACACAGTGCTGTAGATCTAGTAATAATTACTTCAACGTCGTACTGAGATTTTCCTCCCATGCCAAGTGGGGCCCAACTAGTTCCTTTCCCTTTTCTACAAGGAGTCCGGAATCAAATTTTGTTCTCCAGTGAAGTGGCATTAATAAAAGGGAAATATCGGATGTCAGACAATGATTTATGAGCGTTGATTTCAGTTCCTAACTGAGTGGTGCCAGTCACAGATCACGAGCAGGAAGTCAAGCTGACTTACAGGCTAACATACTCAGGTGAAATATGAGCCACAAACTTTGTGTATAGTGCCAGTTTCTTGCGTTTCTCCCTGTCCAGGCAAGCCACAAATGCTCTGTGTTTTCCTGAGGTCAGAAAATTGTGACGGCTGATAGTGAGGCATAGCCAAGCAAGCCAACTCTAAACCTGTACATATGGAACTATAATTACAGAGCTATATATTATTTGACATAGTGTTGCGAGGCTCATTGTGAACAAGCTCACTACAGACAGTGACGTCATTCCCTGGAGTCAAAATACCTCACGGCTCACCACGGAGGTATTCACTCAATATCCCCAGATCTGTTTGAATTCATTTCAGACCACTGGCTTCTCACAGTTCCTGGCCCATGAGACAACGGAAGACCTTTTCCAACAAGATGCTCTCCACCAAAGTCACCGTAACATCTGTAATTACAGTGTATACAGTGGTTTAATAAACGTTAATAACTGTGCCAATCATAGTACCATAGTATTGCCTTGTCGTCAAGCTAAACTTTACAGGACCCAGTTAAAGCTTTATCAGTACTGGAAATGGGATTACTGAATAACGCAATCATTCCTCAGCATTAAACGTAATACTACCACGAGGCTTCCAAACATGCGATCGGTCCAAAGAGGTCCTCGTCTGGAGTCATGTCAAAATCCAAACGGCAACATCAAACTGCTGGCTTCTGTATCAGGCCACTGCCTGACGCTCAGCCGTGTGAAAGAGACGCTCTTTATCATTCTTTGACACATCGCTTGACTCAGACAGCACCTCTTAGCACTGAGTCTACAGTACCTGTCACTACAGAGCATAAGGGGCAGTTTGCTGACTTTCATTTTCCACTTGATTGGAATCCTGAGATGGGCAATTGTTTGAAGGAAGGTTTGCCCAGGAAGATGTCAGAAGTCTAAATCCAACAGTTTTCTTGTTAACAGCTATTGAAAAAGTGCAAGGTTTCAGAGGTATAATGCTTTGACAAGCTTGAGAAAGACAAGTACGTTTATGAAGGTCACAAACAACCAGCTTGAACATTCTCACTGCTGTGTGTGCACTGGTTTCATAATCCAGCTTTCTGAGAAAGGGCTGTGCATCTCTTCAGATTGTTCCAACAGAAACAAACTGCCAATGCCAATTAGAGTCCTGCTTTGTAGAGCTCCTTTGACAAATATATTTTGAGCTCTGACTGGTAAATAAAATGATTTTATATTTATAATTAGTGCAAATAAAACTGAAATACATTGGGGGTGGGCCTATAAAAACCATGACATTTCATACCAATGCAAAATCATTCCTGTGTAAACCCTATTAAAAAAGTTAATTTATTATTATTATTATTATTATTATTTTATTTATTATATTAAATTAATTAATTAATTTTTATCAAACAGGGACTGTGCCTTGGCATTATTATACTGACACTGCCAGACATGTTGCTCCGATTAGGTGTGCATATTCACAATGTTACACACAACATTGAAGATATCTTCTGCAAAGCCATTTGACCGATGGACATGTAACTTTCACAATTGTTTTCCAAGGACAGGATCTCGTCAGTGAAAGGTTGCATGAGGATACGATAAGTGGTCTCGGTGGAGCTGTTTAAGGGCTGTATAAAAGATTCAGACATACAGAATTCTGACTCCGCCTTCAGTTTCTGGCACAAAAAGAATGCGCCTGTACTGAGTGTGCTGACTGTTTGTGATCTCTGAACTCACAGTGACCTTTCAATTGATCCCAAGTTATTAATTGTCTCAATCATGTTGGCCTCCCCGGTCCACTACTGCTATCTTTACAAGAACAAACAGTGACCGTTGTTCTGCAGTGGCTTGACTGCTTGTCTCCGGCCTCTTGGCATGCAAATGGAAGAGGCCAAAGCAGTATGCCAATCTGCAGATAGTCTCCAGAAAACAATACCTGTGTAGCTCTGCCAGTCCGCATGCGTAAGTAAACCGCTAATAAGCTCTCATTCAGTGTCTTCCAAAAACATGCATTTTTCACCGTGTCTTGATATTTACAAATCTGAAATGTATATTTACGAACTGCTTGTCATATTTGCTTTATAATGCGTCTTCAGGCTTTGAATCTCCAGTGTTTGCTCACGTTTTGTGTGCATAGATTGTTTTTCGCCTACAGTAAAGTGTGACTGGGGATCTCCACTTCATCCTCACATTAAGTTTAGCTGTGTGTGGAGTTTTCCTATTGTGTTCTCCCCTCGGGGTTTGCGTGCGTTAGCATCCATTGCTCTGATTTACCCCTTATCCTACTGTCAAGCTTAGGATGATCACGTTTTCTAACAACTGGTTGTGCTTGCGCGAGATAGAGATGGAGTGTGAGAGAGAGTGTGTACCAGTACGTAAGTGAAAGAATGTCCAGATCCTTTTTGAAGTCTTAGAGGTCTGGTATATTTGACAAGAGATTGAGTGGTTTTTGAAAGGTGCTTGACATGGTATATTGTTGGCAGGTAGTATTCTGGGGCAGAGCCATCTCTGAGCTAACACACTGCAAGCTTCAGGGCCCATACAGGACGCTGAGTGCTAACACTGAAAGATGCTGTCATGCTGTCATGATGCCTTGGGGTTCTGAAATTCATCCAAAATGCTGGCCAACGAGTCACAAGCCTGTTAACTGAGTATGATTGCAAAAGATGTACCTGAGAATAACTACCCACCTCCTCTTCCTGAGTGGTGCAGTACTTTGCACTTTGAAATGAGGCTTTCATTGTCTTGGGAATTGTATACCTCATTTTATATACCACATTTTATGACACTACAATGTTGACTATGCCGCCTGGTTAAAACAGAGAGTGCAGGTCCTAGGTATTAGAAATCAACACTCTTTGTGTCAGGGATCTGTGTCTGATAACCCAGCTATCAGAGTCGGGGATGTTTGTCCTAAACGTTGTCCTAACAAATATGTAATCTCTGTTGGTTTAAAAGTGCTAAAGGCAGTACCACGGACAATACGTTCCAGTCGAAAAAACAATACTAATTTTTAAATTAAGAATCTAATTAAGTTAACTCTAATAGAACTCTAATAGAAATAATCTCTGATGATGTTAATACAAACGGCGTATATATGAGGTCAGTCTGGGTATTCTAATTCCAGTCTTCTGTTACAGAGAAAAGAAGCCTTTATATCAGGGGTGGGCAATTCTGGTTCTCAAGGGCTGCGGAGTTTTTCAATCCACGTCGCCTCTTAATTATTTAATTGAAATCATTTGGATTATAAATAACCTAACCCGGTTTTCCTTGGTGTAAATCCGATTCTAATTGAGATAAAGCTTGAAAAAATTGAGTCACCCCACCCCAAGGACCAGGATTACCCACCTCTGGTTTATATAGATATAGAGCTTCAAAAAAAGAGTACATCTCATGTGTCACTCATTACTTAATCATTCTGTTAGGAAAAAATAAATAAATAATACGAGGAGAGTTTTCACCCTTTCTCCCCATTTTGGTCCCTCCAAGGCAAGGTTTTTAAAGGCATCCAAGTGTAAAAATTTCCAGGCAAACTGAAACGGGAGGATTGTGACGTTTTGTCATGACAGAGAGTGCTTCCATCTGTAACATGACCTTCACCCCTCTCGTCTTTCGAGTGTCACGCGTTTTGGGGCGCAAAGCAGAGAGCCGTTGACAGACATCAGAACCTGTAGGACTGAATCGATAAGGGAGTGAGTGACCCTCGTGGATGCCGCTCGGCGTTGGAGAATGATCTGTCAAACTCGTCATCAGGAACGGCAACTCCGTCTGTTGTTATTCCAGGCTTTACTGTAGTAAAAGAACAGTCTCTTTTACCCTCCAGGGTTCTTGTGTTATACTTTCTGATCTTTTACTCTGCTTTTTAGTCCTGATTTTTATTCTCGTCGTATTTTCCTCTGGCTCATTGTCACCTCAAAAGCATCCCCTGTGAATTGGTGATACGAAGCTTTCTCATAAGTGCCAGTCTTTTTTACTGCGGAGTGTCCGCAAATCAAAGTCAGACAATTACGTCGATCGGCAACGCCTCGGTTTAGTTAGCAACGGGGTCCGTTACGTGCGCAAATTCAACAAATGATTCGGATTCAGCTGTTAAAACGTCTTATTTATTGCATTAATGTCATTATTGCTATTTTAATTTTGTTTTGCACAAACTTACAAAATAAAAAAGCACAAGACAATCAGCCATTAAACCGAAACCGATTCACAGGAAAACTGAATGGTTGTGCAAGCTAGCGATATTGTTAAAAATAAATAGGCTGGGACCAGATGGGAACTTTGGCAACTAATTATACTTTATATATGATTTGTAGTCAACTATTTGTAGCAATGTCAGTCGCTGATTTATGTATTTGACTGGGCAGGAACGTCAGCACAGACACAGTTGCCGTACCTTTGAGTTCGGACACTCTCAGGTTTGTTTTATTAAATGTTATTTAAAAAGAGGAAAATGTAAATGATGTATGATTATATAGGAAAATTACATACATCAATATACTGTAAGTAAGAAAATGTTGGAAATATACTTAAAATATATATTACGAAGTCTGAAAGGCAAGAACACCATAGAAATAGACAAAAAAAACGAAAAACATTTTTAGTCTCAAGAAAAATGGGTAGTCATTCAATATTCTCCATATTGAGTACACATTATCATTGCAACCCTGCTAGGCTGATTTATTTCGCCTTTCCTGCCAGATTATGCAGACTAGTCTGTCACTTAACCTTGATCTAAAAAAATTCACTGCTGGTGGGGCTTCCGCGTGAAGTCAGTTGCAAATGGCCCAAGACCCGTTCCCCACTCCACAATTTGAAATATTTGTGCTGTGTGTGCTGGGTCTGGGTGAAGGAGGAGGGGGGGGGGGGCTTTTCATCTGCCTTTCTCTGCCCAAGGACCAGCGAGTGAAGAACACATCAGACAATAACCACAAATAACAAGCGGATTAATGGCAGCCTCTGAGGTGCCTGCCTGGTTTTATCCATTATTTAACAGTACGGCTTTGAGGCCAGCCAGTGCTTTTCTCTCCCTGCGGTACTTGTGAATGAGGCTATGTGGGGAGCTAACGGAAGGCTTTTTCTTTTTCTCTTTTATATGTTTGAGAATAAGATAAAGGCTTCTAACCACCATCAGTGAAGGTGATTCAACGATCACATTCCCCCAAAAAGGACGCCGTTGTGCACCTGAGTGTGGTTCCACTAATGGTAACTGGTAGCTGGAAGAAAGGGAGGATGTAGACTGGAAAAGTCTGGTTTTGGTGCTGGTGAGGCTGCGTGTTAGTGGGCCTTAGTTAGTCATAACTGTTGTTCTAGAGTTTTCTCTGGAAAGAGTTTTGGTTTGTAATTTGTTTTTGATGTCTTTGTTTCTCGTGCTTGAGTGTGGCAATGCCAAATAAAAGGCGTACGCCTCCCCCTGTGTCTTTGTCTCCAGCCGCTCTCGGACCGGGCACGTCCCTGCGTGCCACATGGTGCTCTAACGCACATAGGACTTCTGGGGGGGATACATAGACTTAGAACGGCTGGGGTTCAGAGCCTGAGACCGGGGCATTCTTGAGGTTAGGGTTGTCACAATATCAGAATTTTTAACTCTGATTTGACACCCAGTTCAGTTTCACAATACACGATACCACGCAAAAAAACAAAAAAAACAAAACAACAACAACAACATAAATAAAAAAGCCTGACAATGCAAAACTAAAGTGTTCCTTTTAAGGAAAACAACCTTGGCTCTAGGTCAAACAGTGCAATCATTTTGCATATCACAAGATTCTAAAATATAATGTTTGAATGATTAAATATTATTAATATTTGTGGTCAAATCCAGCGGCATTAGCTTATGCCCAGAATGTTCATCGCTCTGATCACTTGACCATGTTCCAAGACGAGCCTGGATTTCATTCCCTAGTAGACTCTTCTTTTTGCACTTCTCACTTGTGTATAGCTTTCAAGGTCACAACATGAGTCCTTATGCGCTAACATGCCTCTGATCGTCACTGAAAACCTGCATTAGAAATGCAGCGCAGTTTGGAGGAGAGGCGCGTCCCGTTTAAACGGAGCCACAAAGATGCTGGCGCTGTGGGGAAACCGACCTTAGATGCTAGGTTAGAAATACGCTAACAGAAGCTCTGTCGCCGTGCTCGATGTGCTTGATGACACAAAGTGGGGAAAAAAACCCCCCTGCAAAGTCCAGATTACATGTCATGAGTGTTCATAACCACGATTACTTACCCTAATGATACACAGTTTGTCAAAATGAGGTGTTTGAGTAATTACATCCATCACGTTAACATCTAAATAATTCCATTAGACGCATTTAATGGTTAGAAAACAGCACGACGGGATGGTATCGACATCTAATTGTCATGAAAAGAAAAAGAAGAGTTGTTTGCAGCAGTCAACGTGTGTCTGTTGACATCATATTAATGGACCAAGATGCTATAACAGAATGTGACTGGGCAATGGCTCAGACAATAGCCGTCCCATGATGCTCTCTTGTTCATTGTCATTATCCGTTACTGCCAGTCTTCCTACCCAGAGACACTCGACCAAAATCAACCCCTATAACTACCTTTTAGCCCAATATTAACCACATAATTTTCACCGCTGATACAATTCCACGCAGCAGACAGTCATTGGAAAGCTATTAACTCAGAGTTTTGAACATGTTATTATCGCCTCCATGTCAGTGTTGCAGTGAGAATATTGTTTTTTCACCTAAGCTTCGCTTACCTAATTTCGATAAAAAAGTCTGTTTTTGTTTTGTTTTCTTAATCACTTCCACACTCATAATCTTTGTTCAGCTTTTTAATTTCATGCTGCCACTGCTGTTCTGAAACATTATGCATAACTGCTTCTGACAGAGCAGTTGCAGAAAAGCCATTCTGTTCTGTGAACAGGGGATTTAAATAGGTTTAACCTATTTATAGTGTAATCAAATATATTTTATTGTTATTTATAAATGGACATTTATAAAAAACGTCCCACAGCACAATCAGCCCCTAAACGTTGCAGGGGATATTGGAGTTCAAAGGTTTACCACACAACTGTAAGTTTATATATACAGTTCAACCGAAAGTCATTAGAAGTCAGTTCAGCATGAGTGATTTATGGGTGGCCACTTACTGGGAGAGACCCTTTAACGAGAGCAGTTTATTTATTTTTTTCTGAGCTGTATTATAGGTCCTTTAAAAAATGATATGTCAACCACTAATAGTCAAACCACTGACTCAAAATAAAGGTCAGTCGTTTGCACAATTCAACTTTCCATCTCGAGTAAAAATGTATCGCTGCCTTGATCTTCTTTGGAATACTACTAATACTCATCTGGTCACAATAACTGTTTCAAATCTTCCTTTACCAAGACCTTATAACGATTTAAAGACCAAAATTTCACGTAGATTAATGCCTTTTTGAACCAAGTCACCTCGGAAATTTATATTTTATGCTCAAGTACAATTGCTCAGAGAAAAGTTTTAAATTGAGTAATATTGCTTTTTTTCATCAAAAAGATTTCTTGGCACCCCTAAAGATTCTTCTCAGTCTTAAGGAACTGATTTGAAGTAAATGTGTTCCCTCAATGCTTTTTCAAATCTTATGAAACCTCATAGAAAAAGGCTGTTCGGTTAACCTTTTATTATTATTTATCAGTCTCATTTTGTTATTCACTTATCTCTGAAGGCGTAAGTTCTTGGAATAGTTAAAGATGACTGCAATCAGTATTTAAATCAACACAAAATTAAGATGAAATGGCGGAGGGATAGGGCTTTAATTACCACACATGGAGTGGGGTGTTTGTCCGAACAAAGAAAGGTAAAATGGCTTGTTTACCTATGTTTGGAATAAAGGTTGCTGAGATCCGTTTGTAGGGTCATTGCTGTTAGAGAGACTGTATGCTAAAGGTTTACATTAAGTGTGGAGGAGTTAAGAAGCACACAGCTTTCTAAAACTGCGGAAGGATAACATAAAACATTGGTAGAATGTTTTCACAGCAATAAAAACGTTACAAAACTAAGGTAAAAACTAAACGAATGGCTTTCAGTTAAACTTAAGTAATTAAGCATTAAACGTCATGCTGGAGAAGTATCCACACTTGCAGAACAAAGATTGCGTATCTTGCGGATCTATCTTAAACCGACTAATGGGCGATGGCTGATGATGTCATCGCCTGATGCTGGAGAGAGGGAAAGTGTTTGGTCCCTACAAAGGGGAGTGTGTATATAGGTCTGCAACAAGGATGCTTATAATTGTAACACTTATCTTTTTTGTAAATAAACGCATAATTCTCTTGTACACTTCAGTCGATCTTACAGTCAAGTATCCCCAGTGAAAGGAAATTAATTTGTAACTAAGGGTTCAATATTTAATCTGATATGATGAAATAAAATGTGATTATAATTCATAGCTCATCTGCATCTGAAGGGCATTTATGCAATGTTTATTTGGCACCAGATGAATTGGTATTGTTTGGTCTTAAAAGTAGCCCAACGTGCGCCTTACGCAGGGTTTTACAAGTGTAACATCACACAGGTTGGTGGGAGTCTGGAGAATGCTGTCATCAGCAGTGAATTCCAGGTGCTTTGGTTTTTATTAGGGATGGTGAAAAATAGATGATGGTTGAACAGATGCATGTGTCACTTGTCAGCAAAAAATCTGATACGAAATTGGAGTTCTAATTTTAAACCAGGTATTTATAATATTATGTCGAGAACATTTTTCTTCTAGATGTGAAATCACTTATATTTTAGGGAAGTGTAAAAACACTGGGGTTGGGGCCACCCCTGCTCGCCCAAGCACTGACTTAAATTTTGGCAAGAGTGTCCCCCAGGCTGGAGTTGATGATAATTGCAAGGGCTTCTCACTGTGCTGGGGATAGATTCATAGTGACAAATCAGAATTCACTGGAAAAGAAAAACTAAAGAATGATTGCGCTATTTATAGACACCAGTTAAGGTTGGCATGTTAGAATTAAATAGATGGAGGACAAAGGAGATTCAACTCTTTTTTATTTCCTACAAAAAAAGTTTTGGTTCATGGGTTGGGTAGGACTAATATAATATGTGATTCGTTCTATTGACCTTTATTTATGCAATTAATTCATTCATTATTTATGTAGTCTGTGAAAGTGTGCATGATTGGTCTAGGGCCCTAGATCTGTAACTTGAATTTTTTTTTAATCCCAGGGTGGGGGGGAGGTAGGCATCACTGTTCCCATAAATATCCTAGACTTTGCTGAACACGAGAACCGGCAGCATTAATGAATAATGACAAGAACTAAATAAAAACTAAAGTTCTGTCCCAGTTCCCCCTAAACCACCTTGTCTACGGGGTCATTTCCCCAGTCATTCAGAGCAATGCGCCCTGCCACCTGGTACAGTCCGCTGTATGGGCTGGCTCTCTGCAATCATTCGGTGCAGTTGGACGTTCACGTTGCCGCCATGCATTCTGTGGGTATGCATGCTGAGAGGTCACTCAGAGGGGCATCTGAGAAAGTGAAAAGAGTATGGGCGAAACCTTACTCAAATATCCATATGTCCAAAAACGTATTACTGTTTATGTAATCAAATCCAAAGAAATAAGAAACCTTGGCCACAAAAGTTAAAATTTCATTATTAGGCTGAATCGGCAGGGATTCAATTTTGAATCAATCAACCATCTCACAACCACACTCATCTCCAGTACTTTATACTGGGGGAAAAAATTACCTTGATGCTTTTATTTTGTATTTTTCATCTTTATTCCAACCATCTGATACGTGAAAGCAACTGAAAACAAACCAAAAAAAAAAAAAAAAGTGTTTTCAATTTTTAAACAGGTCATACATTTTATGACACGTTTAAGGCAATTTCATTCCTTTCTCAACGCAAATTTAGGAAAATAACGCAGCATAAACAACATTTATGAAGCCTATGCTAAAGTGTTTTACAACCACATCTTAAAGGAATCTTAGAATTTATAATTGACTAGGTTTCCATATATGATAGTTAAAGTTAAATGTCTGCATTAGAGGTAAAAACAGTTTGTTTTCATTATGAAAAGTAATACACTCACACTCCCAGTGGCCAGGAAAATAATATTCTCCCTTTGTTTTACTGACTCTACACAGTCCTAGACACCCTTTTAATTGGCTGCCTGTAGCCCGACAAATTAATAACTACGGATTTGTTTAATTTTATTAAATCTTTGAAAACAATAACATATTAGCATATGATTTGTCTCTGAATTCACAGCTGTAATCAAAACGGGAAAATTAGTATTTTTGTTTCTTGATAATAGGTCTGTACGTCATAATTCCCCGTGGCTTTTCCTAAGATTTGACAGGAAAGAACTTTAATGCAGCCATCATGGAAGTGACATTGTCAGACTTTGTCAGGCTCTACAGAACCAGGAACTCCGCCAGACGGGACCCCTCTCACATCACACGTCCTGCCATTTCCTTGCCTTTTACAGTTGCTTCTTGAGCAAGGAGCCATTGCTGTCAATTGGCGGTCGCTCCTGTCACAATTAACCTGTGATGAGCTGTTTGATAGTGCTAATTAATTACAGTATCAAGGGCACAGGTTGTTTTAGGACCCAAACGAAGACACAGACAAAAGGGGACCAAGGGTTGTGGGAAAACAAAGATTTAATTAAACAAACAAAACAAGGTACCAAAAATGTGAAAAACAAATCGGAACCGGAACCACTTG
>JAOVYW010001010.1:0-16825 GCA_025775045.1 Hiodon tergisus | reverse complement strand
TCATAGGGCTCTGTCTGGACTCAAGCACTCAGGAGGTTCCACATTACTTATTTTTTTCTTCTATTCTAATAAAGTATATGGCTTTGTGTTTATGCGGTTCCCGAAGTGCTTGCATTAT
This sequence comes from Hiodon tergisus, assembly GCA_025775045.1. Classification (NCBI taxonomy): domain Eukaryota; kingdom Metazoa; phylum Chordata; class Actinopteri; order Hiodontiformes; family Hiodontidae; genus Hiodon; species Hiodon tergisus. Next base: position 16,707 of record JAOVYW010001010.1, on the reverse strand, counting down.
AAAACGCCTGTGAACGGCTTTGCATGTGTCCAGAGCCTGAAGTGTTCTTTTCCGAACCATGTGTGAACGGCTTTGCATGTGTCCAGAGCCTGAAGTGTTCTCTTCCGAACCATGTGTGAATAGCTTTGCTATGGTCCTCGTTTGTTCTCCAGATCCCTGTCCCCAGGACAGCTGTGCCAATGTCTCGTGTCCCACGGGCCTTGTACGGAGGAGCTGTGCCCCCTGTCCCCTCAGCTGTACTCAGCTGGCCTCTGAGGCTGCATGTGATGTTGATGCCGGCTGCTTTGCAGGTGACCAACTGCTATGGGTTACTTTGGTTACTTTTAGTTCATCCATTTATATAGCTACGTAGAGCTACCTATTTACTGCTGCAATACAGGTTAAGTTCTATTCTCAGGCGTTCAATAGCGGCGACCCTATTCTGCATTAAACCTGATGACTACTGGTCCCAACCATCCTGCTATCCTGGTCTAACCTTCTGACCCCTTCTGAAATGGTGCCCTCAGGATGCTGGTGCCCCGACGGCCACGTGATGGACCACACCCAGAAGTGCGTGCCTCCAGAGGAGTGTGTGTGCGAGGTGGCAGGGGTACGCTACTGGCCCGGCCAGCAAGTGAAGGTGGGGTGCGAGATCTGCACCTGCGAAAAGGGGAGAGCCCAGCGCTGCCAACCCAGCCCAGAGTGCTCCGGTCAGCATAGTCGCTCAACCTGAGCACACCCTATCTGTTTGGTTTGCTTCATATCACGTACTACTGTAGCAGGTGTCTGGTATAGCTACTGAACATGAGTACTGGCGCTCACCGTACTGCCCAGTTTAGATAAATGCATTTTTTACTATTAAGAATTGAGTTTTTAATTTATAACTGTTTTAACAAAAGTATAATTGCTTCATAATTTATGTGACATAAGATTTTATTAATGAATAGTATGATTTTTATTTAAGATATTCCAGAAGTATTAATGCACAATGCGTGGAAATTGTATGCCAATTAAGTATTTTAGTGTGAAGGTGTGTGAGATTAGAATGGAAGGGTAATGTGCGATGCTTGCTATGTCCAACAGTGCATTGCGGCTGGTCCCCCTGGTCCCCCTGGGGGGAGTGCCTGGGGCCCTGTGGAGTGCAGAGCGTTCAGTGGTCCTTTCGAAGCCCCAACAACCCCAGCAAGCACGGGAGCGGGAGGCAGTGCCGGGGTATCTACCGCAAGGCCCGCCGGTGAGGCTTGCCATGCTTTCTGTTATAACAGAGTGCTCTTAAGCATGTTCATAGAAGTTACGTGTGTACTCTTTTGTTTATTGTGAAGAGTCAGCCATTGTCACTTCCATTGACTTAAATGATTTGGTTAGTGGCTTAATACTTTAATTGGAAAAAGCGGTGAATTGAGGCAATGAGGTCAGGTGACTGATCTCTTGTCCTGCCGTTCCAGCTGCCAGACAGAGCCCTGCGAGGAGTGCGAGTACCAGGGCCGCAGCCACGCTGTTGGAGAGCACTGGAAGTTAGGGCAGTGCCGGCTATGCCACTGCCTGCCAAACCTCACTGTGCACTGCGCACCCTACTGCCCGCAATCCGCCGGCTGCCCTCAGGTCAGACACCAGTGGGGGAGGGGTTGTCTCTGTGTATGGCCCCGGAAGTGGAATCAAACCTGGGTCCATTTATTGTCGCATGTGAGGCACAGCCTCCGTCAAGGGAAATGAATGGCTAACGTCCCTAGCTCAAGGAACCAACGCATTCTCAACAAGCTCCGATACACGCGCGCATGTGTGTGTGTGTGTGCACGCGTGTGCATGTTTTTGGTGGAATCTTCATAGTGAGTTGATCAGCAAACACAGAAAAGTCATAAATTATTATCCGCCCTTGTGTGTTTCAGGGACAGACTCTTATACCAGGCGAGGGGGATAGGTGCTGTTACTGTGAAAACACAGGTAACAAGCCCTAGATTTTGGCAGAGATTAAGGCGGTTAATCTCGCGCTCAAACAGACCCCCCCCCCCCAGGTCCGGGAGTTCCGAGATTCATGTTTCTGTGCTTTTCAGGTGGCAATGGCACCATTGCCCCAACGGCTACACCCGTAACACCTTCTGACAGCACTGTGTCCTCCACGCCACCAGAAAGCCCCCTTCAATTGATTCCCACGTTTCCTCTCCCGTCTGCGGGTTGGTCTATTGCACCTGTTATATTTATAAGCAGAAATAATGATCATAGCGTACACAGATTTCTTCCTGGGGTTACCATGACCACATGAAGAAGACCATTATTACTTCATTTTTAATAATATGTTTCATGTCTACAGTTGTATTTTTTATTTGCTTATGCAAAAATTCATGCTGATCTTAATCCAGATCTAAATACCGCTCTTAAAATGTGCATATAATTTGCACAAGCTATGTTTTTGTACAATATAAAACCCTGCCTGTGTTATTTATTTCATAACTGAATAAAATTTTATAATTTAGCTTAGGTGTTATTTTTATATGAATTATAATCTCAGTATTATAAACATTGCACCATGAGTGACTATAGTGTCAAAACTTCTGGAGACATTGCAAACATCTTATTTTTATTCACAATGACCTACTATAGACTGAAAAACACCGCCCTATGTTAAGGAAGCATATCATCCACCATGTTAACCTCTGCCTTTATAGAAGAATGCAGGGGTCCTCTCGGGGTGCAGCAGCTCCCTGACTCCAGCTTCAGTGCCTCCTCGTACCAGCAGGGTCACCCCGCATCAGCGGGACGGCTCCATACCCGGGACCCCCTCAGCGACCTCCAGGGCTGGAGCCCCGAGCCTGGGCGGTACCGAGACCTCCCGCTCTGGGCCCCCGAGGGTCACTACAGCGATGACCCTACAGTGCAGCCCCCTTACCTGCAGTTGGACCTGCTGCGGCCACATAACATCACCGGTACAGTGTGTATGGAGAGAGGATTATGTGTAACATCACCGGTACAGTGTGCATAGATTGGGGATTATGTGTAACATCACCGGTACAGTGTGCATGGAGAGGGGATTATTTGCAACATCACCGGTACAGTGTGCATGGAGAGGGGATTATGTCTAGCTTCACTATTACTGTGTGCACAGAGAAGGGATTTATGTGTAACATCACCGCTACTGTGTGCACAGAGATAGGTTTATGTACAACATCATCGTTACTGTGTATACAGAGAGGGTTCCGATGCCTGCATCAGCATCAGACACATTAATCACTCTGACTAACTGGAATTAATGCATGTAAACAAGGCTGTGTAAACAAGGCTGTGTTTATGTACAGCATCACCACTCCTGAGCAACATGACAGCATGACATCCGTAACCTGCTCTAACAAACTAAATGATTACAGCAGTCCTCTGACACAAATAATCTATTGCAGAATGGAAATGTCTACTAGAGTGATGATTCTCATTCTTCCAACACCACCTTTCTCTCCCTTTCTTAGGAGTAATGACCCAGGGTGGAGGCGTTTTTGACACCTTTGTGTCCAGTTTCTACCTTCAGTTTAGTAATGATGGAAAACAATGGTTCACTTACCAGGAGTTGCCAGCTGACACTCAGCCCAGACCCAAGGTACCTTCACCCAGCAGCCCGGGTGATGCCTTTGCAATACAGTTATCCCAGCACACCAGTGTAGACTCAGTGACAGGCCTGTCCTTATTGGTGATCCCCCCCCGCCTATCCTCCACTGTTTCTCACCAGCTGTATCTGCCTCTGCCCCCCTCCAACTACCCCATTACCAGGTTTTTCGGGGTAACCGTGACGACAGCAGCACGGTGCAGGCCCTTCTGGACAGGATGGTGTCGGCCCGGTTCGTGCGAGTCCTGCCTCATGACTTCCAGAACGGCATTTACCTGAGGCTAGAGCTGCTCGGATGCAGGGAAGGTGCCTGCTTCACTTTCATCCGTTTTTGCATGGTCAAATCAGGCCCTTTTGTTTATCTTTTTATCTGGATTGCATTGCATCTGGTCTTGGTCAACACAAACCTCACAAAGCCGGTCACAGGTCAATGGCCGGGATTAGCTGTATATCCACAGACTGGTGTGTGAAGGCCTTCCTCAGCAATATAAAGGTATTTTTGGACCAACAAATTTGCTCAAGCATCAGCCTTCAGGGAGTTGTGAGGGCCTTTTTAAGTAGTTCTTAATAAAAAAAATATTTAAAGAAGTTATTTTGTATATGCTATTATATATATAACTGGCCTCCAGAGTGAGTATGTTGGTAAATGAGCTTGGTAAAAAAATGAGTTGTATTTCATAGGTTAGAATCCAGCACTTGTTAGTTGAAAGACCACGGTGGCAATGCTTGATTGGCTGAGTTGGCAGTGCCATCCACAGGGATGTAATAACAGCAATAAACTGTTTAATAAAAACTACTTTTAACCCTTGAAATTATTAACTCATTCAGGTCATTTCTTAAAATGGATTACTATTAAAACTGATATGTAATGATCAGGTTTGAGGTAAAAAATCTCTTTCAGGTTTTTAACTGTCAGTACTTCTGCCGGGTCTGCTTTTCGGTCTCCTCCATCTGTAGAAATCTTGCCTGGTCCCCACTGGCTGTCTACTCCCAGCACCCCTCTCTCCAGGGCCACGGAGGGAGGCCCGTGTCGGGAGGGGGAGTTCCGCTGTTGGAATGGGCGCTGTGTCCTGGCTGGGCCTCGGGGTGTCCTCTGCAATGGGGTCAATGACTGTGGGGATGCCTCAGATGAGCTGCACTGTGGTGAGAGCCCTCCACTCATACTACTCCCTTTTACCTGACTAGGAAACGTCAAGCCCTAAATGGCACTTGACACCTGAGAGAGTTTCTTTTCATTTGTTGTAAATTTCTTCTTGTAAAGTAGCAACATCTTAAAATTATAGGGAATTATTTTTGTAGGAATGCCATTAAGGACCACTGTATGTCTTGTTTTGATGAAAAGGACTGCTTGTATGATGAATAACAGCAGTTGTCCCCTATAGAAGACATCCAACAAATGAATGTGGAGAGTAGTAGGGAAGACCTTCTGTACAGTTGTTAAATGTGGTCCCCGCCCCCAGGTTCGGCTCCCCCTCCCACGTCACAGAGCCCTCAGGGCTGCCAGCAGGGCCAGTTTTCCTGCCCACTACCAGGAGGGTGTATTGCAGCAGCTCACCGTTGTGACGGAGTTCCACACTGTCCCGACGAAGCAGATGAAAAGGACTGTTTCTCCACAGGAAACTTAACCACTCCAAGGCCTGGAGGTGAAAGGTAACCATAACGGGGACAGACAGTGACTATCTAAACCTTACCCATAACCAAGGGAAGTGTGGCTAACTTTCATTTTAAAAGTAGTATAAAATAACAGATGGCCCAAAGGCAATTGGTTCGGAGTAGGCCAATTGTTCTACTTCCTACCTTCCTGGGTGGTTTCAGGGTACCAGCGAGCTGAGAAGTCATTAGCATGGCTCTATTTTGACTTCCTTCACTGATATTGGGAGAAAAAGCAGTGAAGCTGCATTCACACCCACTCGCTTCCCTCTCAGGTCGCCGCACTTGGCCGCTGTCACCCTCCCCAGCCTGGGAACTTCTACAGCGCCGGTAAGATCTTTAACTGACATTTCTGCTCAAAATCAGGAACATTCATTTCGTCAGTATTCCACCACATATATTTGTTTTAGTTTTCTTTGCCTACATCAGGTCAGTCTAACAGTTCTAACATTTCTCCTTTCATTACTGTATCCCCACAGGAAAGAGAAAGTCCTTCATATCAAGGTGATTTTTTCTACTTTTGATGACATACGGATTCACTTAAATGAAGGACAGGGCATATGCTCTTATAACTGGCTTACCATGGCTTATGTCAGCAAGAGGGACTAATTGATATTCAATCCTTCTAAACCTACCAAACCTTCTAAATCTTTTTGCGCTTCCCATAGGTCCCTGTTCTTCTCCTCTGGGCTTGGAGGATGGCAGGATCCAGTATGGTCAATTGACCTCCTCAACCCACCATGAAAACAACCCCGCAGATGCTGGACGCCTCAACATTGTGTCCAACGTGTGAGTATTTGTCCTGTATGTAGTCAACACCACATTGAACCAACTGCCTTTACCATCCATACAAGGTTGAACTGAAAACCAAGAAAATGCTATCTACTACCAAGCCCTCACCACTTTCACTTCTAGCATAAATACTTTTACATTACTTGGAAGTATGTAAAATTCTATTACAATAAATATTGCTAAGAAGCAGAACTAAATATATCAAAATACAATACACTAAATGCAATACATTCATACAACAGAGCATGTCACTGAAATTATTGTGCATGGATCCAAAGCTGCAGCTTTCTGGCCACAGTTACTGGTGACAGTCCATAGCAGACATTGTCACGAGTTCTGTATGTCTGTGAAACAGTATGGTGGCCATGGCATTACGACTCGGCTCACTTGTGTGTGTGTGTGTTTCTGCAACTCAGTCTCGCCATGGAGCCCGGTTGGAGCCCCCTCCCAGAGGACCCAGAGCCCTACTTCCAAGTGGACTTCCTGGAGCCCACCTGGGTGTCAGGGGTGGTGACCCAGGGCACAGAGCTCATGTGGGGCTACCTCGGCAAATACCGCCTAGCCTTTAGCTTGGCGGGGACCCACTTCACGGACTACACTGAGAGAGGCTCCCAGGCCAAGGTACCACCACCTCTCTGTTCAAATTAAACAAAAGTGTGGATTTCCTTCAGTTAGCCTGCTGATTTTGTGGGACTGTCTCAGCGATTGCAGGATTTACTGTGGTTCTTCTCATCTGTCCCTCCTCCAGATATTCGAAGTCCGCATGGTGGGCCGAAGTCCAGTCACTCGCTGGCTGAACCGGCTGGTGCGAATGCGTTTCCTCCGCATCATACCGGTGGAGTACCGGCACACATTTTACCTCCGAGTGGAAATCCTCGGGTGCAGAGCAGGTAAGCCTGTGTTGTTTTGGTCCTACATCCTTGTCCATGAGGTGACCGTCTTTCTGCTGCTCTATCCATCCAGGAGTCTTTTCTTGACGGTTTTATCAGTGTTGATCAGTTTAGTAACATTTTTGTCTCTGCGTTAACAAGCATCCAAATAGTTTGGTCTCTTGGATCAATTGGAACAGGCGCCAACAAACTGGTCTCTTTACCTGCTGTTCTCCAGATGAACTTGTGACCCAAAGTGCCGCAGGTGCAGTGACAACACCACCAGGTGGTTCATGCGAGACAGGAGAGTTTGCATGTCATGGAGGTGGATGTGTCCCTGTTGCTGCTCTGTGCAACGGTTATCTAGACTGCACTGACCACTCTGATGAGCTTCGCTGTGGTACGTTACCCACAATCGGATTTACAGTTTTTTTTTCTTGTGGTCACGCAACGAGATTGGACAGACATCAGGCAAACTGCACACAGATCACTGCTGTGTGCGACTGACACATTCCTGAAAAGGCAGACATTTGCTAAAAAAAGGCTCTAGTACATTCATGACATCTGATGTATTGCTGACATTTCTGCTTTTTGTTTATGATTTAAATGAAGCATTGGCAAAAGTAAAATTATCCTGGTGGATCTATACGAGGAGGTATTGTGAGGAGTGACAAAGAAGCCCTTCTATTATATCATTGTTTCTTATGAGGTTCACTTTCTGTGATTTTCTCAGGTACCACTGGGCTCCCAGGGGTTCTAGAAGATACGGGTCCTACAGGAAGTCCAGGCTTCTTGAGACTGACCACTCCGAGGAAACCTACACGGACTGGGGGTCCAGGGCTGCACACTAAAGAGCCCCAGAAGGGGCAACCCGGCCTTGCAACATCTATGGGTTTTACCACAGGGGTACCAGGGCTGGGCCCAGGGGTGTCTGTAGCTCCCGGCGAACCAGGCATTCATCAGCAAACCACTCCAAGGACAGCACTGCAAACTCCCACATTAGCCATAACTGGTGAACTCCCATAAACTCGCTCTGTCTGGCTAATGAATTTTAAGTCCATATCCAGCCTCAGGGACCATTTTAACTTAATTCCATCAATCAAGAAATTCTGTTTTTGGTATCCGTTATTTATTAGCCGGTGCTTATACCTTCCTACCTGTGCACCATTGCTCATCCTTATGCCACAGGCTCAATTTGGGTCACCCCAACATCCCGGGACGAAGGTCTTCCCAGAGTTCTGTGCGTGGAAGGCCAGTTTGCCTGTCACTGGTTTGGCTGTGTGGACACTGCTTTCGTGTGCGACGGGCAAGAAGACTGTCCGGACGGGTCCGATGAGGAACAGTGTGGTAAATAGTAGCACGTACATGAGAAAGCAAGCATCCATAAGGCAGGGCCAATAACGCAATATTAGATACTGGGAGATCCAGGATTTGCACTTGCATGCAGAATGTAGAAGTTCCATTAGCTTCGGGAACAATAACCTAATGGCCTGAAGCCGTAATGCCTCCTTTGCTTACCTGTCCTAGGTGGCCCGGTGCTATCTCCAAAGCCTATTGTGCCGACATTGTCCCCTCTGGGGCCTAGCCACTGCTCTACCAAGCAGTTCTCCTGTGCCAGCGGGGAGTGTGTGCATCTGGACAAGAAGTGTGACCTGAAGAGTGACTGTTTCGACGGCTCCGACGAGAAGAACTGTGGTACAGCCAATAGGAGGCACATGCTACATGCTACATGCTATCATGCAGAGAGAGTTTTTTCACATGCTGCTAGTTTATTGAACTGATTTGAGTCGATCTGTCTGGGCCTTGTGTAACAGCCTGTTCTTTCCCTAAACGTGTCCTTTCTTGTGTTCCCCCACACAGTTAACTGCATCCTCTCGCCATGGACGCAGTGGAGCCAGTGCAGCGCCACCTGCGGCCTGGGATCCCTGTTCCGCCAGCGAGATGTGCTGAGGGAGGCCCAGCTGGGCGGGCAGTGTGGCGGGGCGCTTTTTGACAGCCGGGCCTGTTTCACTCGGGCCTGCTCTGGTCAGTACCAGCTGGTACATTCAAGCCTTCTTTTCAACTCTGCATATTTAGATGCCTCCTGATGATGGGTTAACTCTGTTTCTATATTCAATCTGTCCCCTCCTCACTTTCCTGAAATGCCCCCTCTTTTTTCCTCCTCCTCTTCCTTTCTCTCCTTTCCTTTCTCCCCTCCCAGTGGACGGTCAGTGGTCTGAGTGGACAGAGTGGTCGCAATGTGGGGTCCCGTGTGGTGGAGGGGTGCGGGCGAGGAACAGGACCTGCTCAAGCCCGCCTCCCAAGAACGGGGGGCGCGAATGTGAGGGGATGACTCTGCAGACTCACACCTGTAACATCAAGAATTGCGGCTCCGACACAGACTCTCAGACAGGTGGGCTCCCCGGCCATACATAGCAACACTTGTCTTGACACCAGTTAAGACTATGTCAATTTGACCAACTTGCTGTGCCCCCAGGTTGTGGTAATGGAATGGTGCTAGTGACGGAATCCGATTGCCAGGAGGGAAGAGTAGAGCCCTGCCCTCTGTCCTGCCTAGACATCTCCTCCCAGACCAACTGCTCCATACAATGTGTCACAGGTGTTTTTGTGTGTGTATGTGTGTGTTGGTGTGTGTGTGTGTGAGTTTTATGTTTCAGTTGTTCACGTATTTCTCTTCACTTCATGACTTGAATGAATTTGTCTAATGATGCATATCATCTGCTGTCTATCCCAGGGTGTCGCTGTCCAGTTGGTCAGTTCTTGCAGGAGGGGCGCTGTGTCAATGCAAGCCAGTGTAGCTGTTATTGGGATGGAGGGGTACTTCAACCTGGAGAGGAAATCAGCATGGGGAATTGCAGCACATGGTAGCTTCAATGGACTTTGATCTGGTTTTACATCTTTAAACTCTGGCTGTGATTCTGATTCAGTGAGGTTATATTGCCTTTCCTCCCATTTCCTATTAGCATGTGCAAAGAAGGGCGGGTCTTTTGTAACAACTCATCCTGCGCAGCTGTCTGTGACTGGTCTGCCTGGTCATCATGGGCAGTGTGTGACAGTCCCTGTGGGGTTGGCCTACAGCAGCGGTATAGGTAATGACATTTTCATTCAACAGATGACAGTCACACGCACATAACGCTTTCTAAAGTGACCTCGGACAGTGCCTTGTGGTTCTGAGGACTCTCTCATCCTTTTTCCCAGATCGCCCCTGACCCTGTCTGATGTGTCTGAAGCTCAGCCTCAGCTCTGCCCTGGGGACTCCATCGAAGCCCGCCAGTGTTTTACCCCCTGCCCACCAGGTATACTCTAAGAGCCTTTCACAATTATCTTATATAGGTGTGTGTGGTGCTTTGCCTTAATGCACTGTGCACTCTCCTTGCAGACTCGGACCTGCATGGAATGCGATGGGGCGAGTGGACAGCCTGGTCTCAATGCAGCAAAACCTGTTTCCTGCACGTAGACGAGGTGGGCTTGCGGAGGAGGTTCCGCAGTTGCAACGACACGGATGTCGACGGTGCGTGCCAGGGGGAGACAGAGGAGCAGGAACCCTGCAATACCCTGCTTTGCCCAGGTCAGTGGACCTGCGTCTCACCCGTAATGTGGATTGCGCTCTGGTCTCATGCATCTCAAGGGGCTTCTCTCCAGGTACCAAATCTATTCCTCGTGGCGTCTTTCTCATGCTGCAAGAGTAACCTTCTGTGGTCGTATAACAAATAACTTTTGTATCCAATGGCAAAACAGTGCTGATGTTAGTGCAGTCCATCTTCTGGCCTGGTTACTGAAATTTATTTAACCTCTACAATAGTTTTTTTGCTGTGTTGATTTTTCATCTGCGCTTCCACTTCTCCCACTTTGTTTCTCAGTGCCGGGAGGCTGGTCTCCTTGGTCCCCATGGTCGGCCTGCTCCTCAGAGTGCGACTCAGGCACTCAGACCAGACAGCGTTCCTGCAGCTCTCCTTCCCCGCAACACGGGGGTGCCAGCTGTCCCGGGCCACAAATCCAGACTCGTGATTGCAACACAGAGCCTTGCACAGGTACTGCTCTTGATGCGTTGGTCTATGCCTGGACAGGTACTGCTCACGGTGCGCTAGTCTACACCTGAACATGTACTGCTTACAATGCTCTAGTCTACACCAGTACAGGTATTTCTCACAGTGCTCTTGCCTATGCCTGTGAAGGTATAGCTTGCTGTATGCTGATCCACACAGCTACAATTCAGTGTACATTACACGCAGTGTACAATCTACAACTGCACAGGTACTGTACTGCTTACAGCTTACAGTGCCCTGACCATAGTTTATTCTCTGTTTACCATAGAATATGTGGACTCACTTCTATTTCCCTCCAAACCATCGCCTTTCTTATCTGTACAACAAGGCAGCACTACAGACTTCTCTACAGCCTTACAAAAAATGCCTTTATGCACCTGTGCCTTCTAGGGAAATGTCCAGAGGGAATGGTCTACATGACTACAGACCAGTGCCGCACCCAGGGAGGGGCGTGTCCACGGGTGTGCCTAGACTTGACGCCCGGCGTGGAGTGTGCCACTTCCTGCCATGACGGCTGTTACTGCATCTTGGGGCTCTATATGCTCAACAACTCATGTGTGGCCCTATCTGAGTGTCCCTGCTACCACCAGGGGGTGCTATATCCTCCAGGAGCCCTCATGCAGCAGGATACCTGCAAGAACTGGTACTTTGCCTGTGGGAACTAGTAAACTTTCCGAAAAATGGGGGTGGGTTCTCAAACGTAAATGTGTATTGCAATCAGCTTTGTAGCCATCACTGTGGCAGTGTTCAATGGAGCTTCCCCTTGAGATTTGTGTATTTGAGAACCCTGTTCTTTCTGGTCCCTCACAGCACATGCAATAATGGGGAGATGGAGTGTGGAGCAACCAACTGTCCAGGTAAGAGAAGCATCAGTATGAGAGAGTTCTGTTCCTCTGGGTTTTTGGTCCTTTCCTTTCTGGTAAGATGCACGCAAGATTTAAAATGGCTACAAAACTTGGACCAGTATAGAATTAGTAGAATTCCATAACCTCTTAAAAAAACCAAAAAAGCTCAATAAGCGAATTCCCTCCATGGATTCGAAAGTTTATTTTTAGATTTTCACCCTCTGCAGTTAATAGCAAGATAAAGCAAATGCAAGGATCCATCCCAATCTGTCACTAAAAAAGAATGAATGCGCTGAGGAATTGCATTGACCCTTTTTCCCCTCCCTAGTGGACTGTGGCTGGAGCAGCTGGACGCCATGGAGCACCTGCAGTCGGACCTGCGACGTGGGCATGAGGAGGCGGTACCGCTCGCCGACCAATCCCGCACCGGCATTTGGGGGGCGTGCCTGCAAGGGTGATCATTTAGGGGTGGACTCCTGCAGCATACAGCCCTGCTATGGTGAGGGCAACTGAGAGGCATGGAGGCGAGAGAACCTTACCTCGTCATGGCAATGGGAAAAGCATGGGCTCTGGAGTTTGTTCTGAAGGATTTTGTGTCTGCCTGTGTCTGAGCTGTAGGTACGAGGGGACCTTGGAGCTCTTGGTCAGAGTGCTCGGTGCCGTGCGGTGGGGGTTACAGGAACCGGACCCGCGGAGTTCCCAAAACGTATGGCACAGAGCAGCAGTTCAGCGCCTGCAATGTGCACCCGTGCGGTAGGTCCAAGGGGTGGGGTTGGATTGGGTGGGGCTGTTTATAAACTGAAATACACAAATCTATTTTTTAACTCTTTTTTGTTTTCTTCCTTTTGGGAGAACAATTAGGAGAAGGGTTATTGTGTCTATGAGATGCATAGTCTTATGTAGAAAAAAAATGTATCCCATAAAATGTTTTTTTGGCCAGTGAATGGTAGCTTTACAGCTGGGACAGTGATTTGACTACCTTAATTAATACATTAGTTTCAGTCATTGATAGAGCATATTATGTGGAAACAAATAATAACCTTTCAGAGCGCTCATCCTTCTCGCTGACTTGCAGGTGATAAGAAAAGTTGTCCTGCGGGCCAGGAGTGGACAGAATGCTTGCAGAGGGCGGTGATCTGCTCTGAACTCACAACTGACCTGACAAACAGGACCTGTACCCCGGGATGCCAATGTCAACCAGGCCTAGTGCTTCAGGTCTGTCCGTAGCGCGGGTCCACCTTTATCCAATGCATGTGGATCCCGCAAAATAGGCAGCACATTCGGTGTGTTGGCAGGTAGCAGAGATTGTATGGGGTTGGGCTGCTTGTCTATCATCCTGTCGATCTGCGGCATGCATCATGATGACTACCTTCTAATAGGAGAGCTGATGCGTTTCTTGCAGGATGGGCAGTGTGTCTTGGAGTCTCTGTGCCGCTGTAATGTGGATGGGGAGCAGTACGACCCAGGGGATATTGTCCGCAGGGGCTGCAACAACTGGTATTGCCTGCCGAACCACTGCTCTTTCACGCAACCTAACACACCAATCTATGCTCGCACTATACTCGTTCACCATCAGTATGATAGACACAATTTAAAGTTGGTGCTTTCCATTCATTTTGATGGTTTGTGAAATGTAACAAGGTTGTTTCTAACATGTCTTGGCAATAGCCATCTCACTGCATTGCCTTCTAGATGAGTGTATCTTCGGATGGGGAAAATGGAGCCATTGATAATGACTGTAAAACACTCACACCCTGTTCTCTGGCACATTCTCTCACACATTGCTCACTTGCTTTTCCCATCTCCCCAACAGCACTTGCCAATCTGGGAGGCTGGTGAACTGCACTGATTTGGAATGTAGCGGTGAGTTTATACATATGAATGCGGCACTTTCATGATAGTTGATATATATCATGATAGTTGATATTTTACATCGGCTACAAGGTCCATTCCTTGTCTTCCTTGTCCTGTCAGTGTGTGCAGAAAAGGGCTTCTTAATACTTGATCATTTGTATTGGCTGCTTTTTGGCTCAATTTAGTAGTTCTGCATTGTAGACCATACTCTATATACTCTTGTGATCTAAATGGTATTTTCTTGCCACTTCTTCTCACCATGACCACATAGAGGATGGCCATTGGTCCTCCTGGACCCCCTGGAGCGAATGTACAGTGACCTGTGGACCAGGCCTGCAGTCTCGGTACCGCTTCTGCTCCAGCCCAGAGCAGTCCGGGAGCGGACTGCCCTGCCTGGGACTGGATCGACAGGACCAGTTGTGTATGCCAGCTCCCTGTGACCGTAAGTGTCCAGAAACGGCTACCTTAATATTGACTTTAACGAAGGGCTCCTGGAAAAAAGGCCCCACTGGACCCTGACTCATGAATCCTTTAGATTATGTTTCAAATAGCTTTTGGGTCACCCACGGCCCTTTTTTGCATAACTGTCTACTACTACTGTCCTATTGTCCATAATAGTGAAGTGTTTTCCAGGGAATGGGGACTGGAGTGAATGGACTCCCTGGACAGAATGCACACAGTCATGCGGTGGAGGTGTACAGAGCCGCAAGCGGGAGTGCGACAATCCTACACCCGAGGGGGCGGGCGACTACTGCGAGGGGCGGAGCCTAGAGATCAACCCCTGCAACACTGATCACTGCCCAGGTACAGTCACTATGACCATTGATGGCTGCAGCACAGGCCATTTCACAAGTTTACTTTGTTAACTAATATTCAAGTGAAGAGCCCCGCACATAATCATGCCAGACATATTGTGATTATTACATTTACGAGCGGGGCCCTTTGTGCAACTGTGTTTGCAGTGGCACCCTGCTCAAAGGTCCCAGGCACAGCATTCAGTAGCTGTGGTCCCTCCTGTCCCCGTTCCTGCGATGACCTGACTGTGAGTGCTCCTCTCTGTCTGTTCCCTAGAAAGCCTGGTATGGAGGTGTATGGATGCTGCCATTTTTTGGTTCTTCTGTGTGTGTCCGCCCCGCAGCACTGTGAATGGCGCTGCGAGCCAGGCTGCTACTGCACTGGGGGGCGGGTGCTGAGCGACAACGGGACGTCCTGTGTGGAGAGAGAGGACTGCCCCTGCCTGAATCTGAGCAGCAGCAAACGCCTGCCACCCAGGACAACTGTGCCAGCCCCCGACGGCTGCAACAACTGGTGAGAGAGGGGCCGCACCCTTATTCCACATCTCGTTCACCTCCGTTGCTTGTGCCACTGCTGTCGGGAAAGAGTCCCGCTTTTAAAGCTTTTAATAGTAAGCTGTAGGATGGAGATTGTATTGTTCATAAAGCATAAATACAAAAGAGAATTCATACCAGAGCTAATTTTTGTGACAACTGTGTCTCTTGTGTTTTAGCACCTGTGAGGGAGGAAGGCTCACCTGCACCAACAACCCTTGTCCAGGTGAGTATGCATGCTTAGTCATCTGCAGAGACGTTCAGAGCACAGTGGGAACATGTCAGCACTGAAGAAAAACATACCGGACACTCAGAGACACTTCCGATTACACAAACCTGTGACAGTGTGACACCAGACGAAGCTCTCAAAGATTGTGGTGGTTGTACTCTATCCTCTGTTACACAGACACATTGGCACGCTCACATCCACGTCCTCTCATCTACAGTAATTCACCCAGCAGACTTTTGGTTTGGTCCACAGTGACTTACGCGGCCAATACGACAGAATGCATTCGGTATACGGAGAAAACGGCATTCTGAGCCGATATGTCATTGGCCGCAGCGCAACAGCACAAACCGGTATGAGGGCTGTAATGACGACCATGGCTTCCTCTCCCAGTGAATGGCGGGTGGTGCCAGTGGTCCACCTGGACCCCCTGCTCGCGGACGTGTGGGGCGGAGTCAGTTTCCCGCTATCGTAGCTGTGGATGCCCTGAGCCAAGGGGGGGTGGAGAGCCCTGCTCCGGGGAGCAAGAGGTGCACGGAGGTTTGGGAGTTCAGATAGAGAGGCAGCCCTGTCCTGCCATCACATTCTGCCCAGGTAACGCCGCACCTGCAGACACTGTATCATGTAATGCTTTCTCCCTCCTTTCCCAAAAGTTTTATTTTCCAGTTTTTGGGTTTAAAAAGCAGTGGCTATACCCTTTCTGCTGATGTCATATGATGCATATGATGCATTTTTTTATGTTCAGAAAACATGACTTTATTTATTTGTTTATTCACTTTCCTGTGTCTCCATGTTTCTGATAATCTTTCCCACTGTCAGTAAATGGGTCGTGGAGTTCCTGGAGCTCATGGTCAGATTGCGATGCCTGTGCAGGGGTGTCAGTGCGGAGCCGGGTGTGCAACAGTCCCCCATCTAGGTTTGGAGGACTGCCCTGCGACGGGGAGAGTCATCAGAGTCGCAGCTGCCATGACAACACTACTCACTGCTCTGGTATGTGGTCATCTACAGCTGTCTGGTCAGCCTTGTGTTGTAGCCAAACCTCTGTGTGACTTCCTCTGTGCAGATGTTAGCTTGAGGTGGTTCATTTCCAATGTGGTTCATCTTCCTTCAGACTGCGGTGGGGGACAGGAAGAATGGCCTTGTGGGAAACCTTGTCCACGCTCTTGCTCGGATTTCCACAGTGACACAGAGTGCATAGAGGCCCTAGAATGTCATCCCTCTTGCGGTTGCCCAGGTGACCTGCTCCTACAAAATGGCCGCTGTGTTCAACGCAAGGAGTGCCGCTGTAAATTTTACAACAGCTCCTCAGGTGAGGACAGTGCACTTATGTCATTTCACTCATTCAGCTCCAGCGAGTGGATCACCAAACTGGCAGACTGACTGTAGCACGCCGACGTGCTTGGTTCGGGAATAATCGGAACACACACTTCCGGGTTCTTCGGCTTCTTGCCCACTTTATTTTATTAAACAGAAAATAAACACTAATCGCTCTTCAGGGCTCCCCCTCACGGGTTCACCCCAAACACAAT